>OX456523.1:188144340-188319340 GCA_949748255.1 Eustalomyia histrio
TGGTCTCTCTGTATTGTGTATACCACATCATTCAACCTTTTAATTACTCTATAGGGTCCGTCCCAATGCGTTTGTAGTTTGGGAGATAAACCTTTCTTTCGTTGCGGGTTAAATAGCAGAACCAGCTGACCCTCATTAAATCCTTCAGAATTTGCTGCCCTATCGTACCTCGCCTTCATCTTATTCGATTGCAAACAAACTCATGAAGCTCGTTAAGGCCTTCTTGTTCCCGGGAAGCGTTGTCGTTGCCTTTATCTATAGCGGCGGGCTTAATACCAAATTCTAAATCGCCTGGCAATTTAAGTTCCGTTCCGAAAATAATTTTTGCAGGTGTCCGGGAGGTGGAATCATGAACAGCCGATCTGTATGCCAGCAGAAATTTAGAGATGTGTTCGTCCCAGTCCTTCTGATGTGCACTGACCACTTTTCTTAAGTATTCCTCGAAAGTGCGATTCAATTTTTCGACCATGCCATCAGATTGTGAATGCAGCGGGGTGGTTCTTGTTTTTCTTATACCATACAACTCACACATTTCCTTAAAGATAGCAGATTCAAAATTCCTTCCCTGGTCAGAGTGTAATTCTAACATAACGGTTTCCGGAATCACTGACGGGGAAAGGGCCTTCTACATCCATTGCTATCCGCTCAAATGGGGCACCCGAGTTGTATTGCTGAAGTTGCCTACGACTTCTCCTTACTGGTCCTTTAGCTGCGATGCATTGCGCGCAATTTGCTATCCAGTCGCTTACAGCTTGATGGCAGCCGACCCAGTAGAATCGTTGTTTTAACTTCTCTAGGGTTTTCGTGACACCAAGATGACCACCACTGGGACCGTCTTGGAACTCTTTTAATGCTTCGTCTATTTTGCTTGACGGCACCACAATTAGCTTTGTCTCAGTTTTGCCGTCCGCACTTTCCCATATACGGTATAAGCAGTGATTAATTACCAATAGACTGTTCCACTGGGCCCAATACGCTTTCATTAGCGGACTTTTAGCTGATATTTGTTTACGGGTAGGCCTCCTGTCCTCTGCTTTGGCTGACATAATTTTTGACAGTATGGGGTCATTCTGTTGCGCCGCCGACCACGCTTCACTTGACTCAATATGCGTTAGTCTTATATCAATAATGCTCTCTTTTCCTTCAGCCCTCGAACAATGTTTGCACTCTAAATTGCAGGGGCGTCCTGAAAGGGCGTCCGCATTACAATGCTTTATGCCTTTCTGTGCTCGATGCTGAAATCATAGCTTTGAAGCCGTTCAATCCAACGAGACAGCTGCTCTTCTGGTTGTTTAAATTGCAGCAGCCACCTGAGTGCAGAATGGTCGGTTCTCAGTTGAAAGTGCTGACCATACAGATACTTGTGGTAGTGCTTTCACATTCTACCGCCGCCAAGAGTTCCCGTCGCGTTACGCAGTAGTTTCTTTCAGGCTTCGAAAGTACTCGACTGTAATAGCCTATGACTTTTTCGGTTCCATTGATAACCTTCAAAAGCACACCTCCTATTCCGTATCCGCTTGCATCGCTATCCAGCACAAATTTTTCCCCGGTCACAGGATATCCAAGAATCAGTGCCGTACATAATAACTCCTTGAGCCTTAGAAATGCTTGTTCTTGGGCTTCACCCCAATGAAATGGTCGCGCCTTCTTAGTCAGCTCATGTAAACTCGCAGCCACACTTGCAAAATTTGGTACAAATCGTCGGTAGTATGTGCAGAGACCTAGAAAACTGCGCAACTCGTGCAGATTTTTCGGGCAAGGCCAATCTTACAGCCCGAATCTTATCTTTATCGGTTGATATACTCTCTGCAGTTACTTGACTTCCCTCTGGAACTGTGTACATTTCTTTGCGCTAAGCTTGAGTCCAGCCGCTGATATTCGCCTTAAAACTTCTGCTAAGCTCTTCAGATGTTCATCGAAAGTTTTTCCAATGACAATTATGTCATCAAGGTACACTAGGCATGTTTTCCAGTGGAGTCCTTTCAGCAAATTTTCCATTAACCGCTCGAATGTTGCTGGGGCATTGCAGAGTCCAAAGGGCATCACATTAAACTGCCATAATCCGTCACCTGTGCTAAAGGCAGTTTTCTCCTTGTCTTGGTCACAAATTTCTACTTGCCAATAACCACTTTGCAAGTCCAAAGTGGAGAACCATTTGGTTCCTACTAGCGTGTCTAGAGTGTCGTCAATTCTCGGTAGTGGAATCGGGTGCTGCCATCTTTTTTCTTAACTAAAACTATAGGCGAGCTTCATGGGCTAGAAGATGATTCGATTACTCCACTACGCTCCATTTCATTGACTAACTCCTTTACTTCATTTCGTTTTGCTAGAGGAATACTTCTGGGCGCCTGCTTTATTGGCCTCGCTTAACTAGTATTTATTCGGTGTTTTACAATCGCCGTTCTTCCTTGACTTTGGTTTCTCATGGCGAAGACAGAGCCGTATTTCCTGATTAGCTGTTTGGCTTTATTTCTATCAGGCGGCGCCAGTTCTTTTGCCCATTTTTCCACATATTCTGCCAGCATCTCTCGATCTTCAACGGACGCACTGGAAGGTTCCAAGTTCTTTTCGCAACTGATTATTGCTTCTGGCGCAGTACATTTGGCTATTTCAGAGTTCGCTCGGACAACTTTTTCAGAATTTGATAGGTTCAGTATATTTCTTTTTTGTGTTCTCCACCATACTTCCGCTGCAGTGCCACCATTATGTCGTCATAATTATTTCTGTAGGTGATTGGCACACTTTCTAGAATTTCTGCAGCGTTTCCTTTTAAGGCCAGAATCAACTCTATAGCTTTTTCGTCGATGCTCCACATATTTCTGGCGGCAACTATCTCGAACTAGAACTTGAAAACATTAAATGGTACGCTGCCGTCAAAAGTAGAGGCATTTGCTCTTCCAGAACTTTCCTGAATAATTCTTACTCGACCCTCTTGACATTGGAGATTATTTACTTTATTTTCTAGATCTTGTAGTTTTCTTTCAACATCTTTGGTTTGTACCTCAAATCTATCTACGCCGCTCTCTAGGTCGGAAACTCTTTTGGAGACCTCAGAGATTTGCTCATTAGTGGCTCTAAAAGTTTCTTGAAACTTTTCTTCCATCTTCGTTAGCAATTTCTCGTTCGTCTCCATCTTAGTTAATAGTTTCTCGTTGTCTGCTCTAGAAATTTCTAGCAATTTCGCGTTGTTGTCTTCCATCTTTTGCATCATAGCAGCCAACATTGTGCTTAACTCCATGTTACCTTCTGTTTTACGGGTACTAACCTCCATTTCTTCTTTTTCGTCAAATTCGTACGTTGCAATGTCAATGTTACGTCGCTCGAATTCCTCTATGAGCCTCTTTTGCAATTCGACTTTATTTCCTGCTGACGGTAGCGCCAATTTGCTCAATTCCTTCTTTAGCTGTTCCACTTTAAGCTCCTCCAATTTCATGACTGCTTATTATTTTGCAATCCCACTTCTGACACCAATTGTTACGATTTTACCCTTTATAAAATCGTTGATTTATTTACCTTTTATTTATTTACCTGTTTGAAATTATTTATAGCTCTATTTATTTATAACCGTCACTAAATTACAGAAATACACTTTAATAGCACACTTTATTTACACGATGCAGTTAGACTAAACGTTAGCCACTTCACACTTTGCTTTTTACTCATGAACTGAACTGCTGCGTCATCAAATAGCCGTATTTATATGAGTAGTCAGGTATTCTAGATATTTCCAGTTTATTACGACACTAGATGTTTCCAGCTGTCAAAATTCGTGTGAAGAAATTTCTGATTGTGGAAATTTCTTGTAACAATATCAAGAAATGATATTGATGTCTCTTTTTCTAATTCTTTCTCTTGAAAACTTTAAACGCGTTTTCTGCAAAATCTTTTTTTTTTTTGAGTTATCGACGGTCTTGAAGTAAATGAAAAATATGGCAACACTGACTAAAATATTTTCTTTTGTAAACAAATACAATTTGAACATTTGGGGCCGCCTTTGTATGAAAGCTGTTTTCGTATATGGACTTCGCCGGAACGCGAAATATAGCAATTATATTGTATTTCCTGCTCTACCTTTACTAACAAATTAAATTAAATAAAAAGCCAATTGAACTGGTTTTAAAGCTTATTTTTGGTTGTTTTTACCTAAATAATATTATGAGTGTGAAAATAATTATTTAGGTGCCGTCATAGAGGAACGATAAGTATCGTAAGCAGCTGCCAAATAAAATTTTGTACAGATTACAAAGGTTCGGTAACTATGAGAAAATTAAACACATTTCCCTGATTTTAAAGCAAATTTTTCCTCTTACTGCACAAATTTATGTAAATTTCCTGTTATCTGATAAAACCTACATAATTGGACTTGCAATAAATCAATTGGTCTTGCAAAGAAAATCATTTGAAGTTGCAAAAAAAAAAAAATCTATTATAAAAACCCGTGTAAAAAAATTAGATCCGAACAGATTTGATTAGATCTAATTGTAACTGATCTTATCTAAATCTGATAAAATCTAAACATGTATAAGTAAATATGGTTCCGTGTAAGCCATAAATAAATATACATAGTGTTATATATAATTTTATATGATATAATATTTACCATATTTTATCATACAAATCATATTCAATTTTATAAAGATCGATATAAAACTAGGTGTGGTTATAAAGGGTGTTTTTTTAGAGTGTCACAGCTTTGAGTTGGCATCACTGCTTTTTGTTTAGTTTGCTTTGAAATTTCATTTTTAATTGACTTATACCAGAGCAAACTCATCGTGCACTTTTTCCATTTTATGGCGTACATAATCGTCCTTTAGAGCGACTAATTCGAAGAACAATATATCGTTTTCGAAACACATTTACTGTTACTAATAATGTGCGACGCTGAACAGTGCGCACTGAAGAAGCCATAAAATGGAAGAAGTGCACGATGAGTTTGACGAATAGAACAATTATTTTGATTACAAATTTCAACAATTTGCACGCGTTGCTCTGGTGTAAGTCGATTCATAATAAAATTTCAAAGCAAACTAATCAAAAAGGAACTATCAGCTGTTAAATAAGTTGTCAAATAAAGCTGTCTTGCCAACTTAAAAAAAAAACACACTTTTATAGCACCATATAAGGCAATTTAAAATAAATTAATGTAATATATAATTATATATGGTAATGAATAGTGATAATGCCACATATGATTATATCTAAACTTTTTTACTCGGGAGTTATTTAAAAAACAATGAAAAGTACTGTGGTTTGTAACAGTTGTTAAAGCACTTATTTTTGTTATTGTAATAATGAGCTACCAAAACAGTATGTTTACGGTAACAGTAAATTTTTGTCAGTTATAAAAAAATTTTTGATTTTTTGAAAATCTTGTTTGGTTTATATTTATTAATATTGGTAATCAATGATTGGCTCGATGCTTTTGACTCTGTATACTCTGAAAAGTTTCATAGTCCTTGGTTGTACACATCCGTTTGATACAATTGTTCGGTCAAGTGTAGCAGATTTCATATTTACTAATCCTCTGACAATACATTCAATGACCTCAACAGTTTACATTTCCAAACTTTTGTTTCTAACATTTAACACAGAGAAATTCTTCCAAACTTCAATCAACACGTAACACCCTCTGGTATTTCATTTCATTCATTTTGTTTGTACGTTAAGATGGTCAAAAAAAAATCGAATTCCACAACCCTACAAATATGCCGTTATGGAATAAAGTATGGTCTGCCAAAAAAATCTCAAATAAGGTTTTATTTATATTAAATTTTCTTCTATTTGCCTCTGCGCAAAATGATTATATGTCCACGGGATTTCTTTTTATGTGAGACAGGATTTTTGTTTAGAGTTTAATTTTAATACGGATGACTATTATGCTTTCAAAAATTAAAAATAGTGTCATGTCTAATTAAATCTATTGGTAAGTAGATTGCAAAAGCACAATTTGAATAATTCTATGACAAAGTTTTTAGATAGGAAAATACCACGAAAAAAAACAAATAGGAGCGGCTAAATTCGGCTATGCCGAATCTTATATACCCTTCACCATGGTTGGGAAAAAACTGAAGTTTATATATGGACATATATGAAATGGACAGATTTATATACGGACGCCTTTAAGAGGAAATTAACCATTTAGTTTGGAGATAAAACTTGGACTCGGGAAGATTTATGGTTCCAGAAAATAAGTATTTTAAAAAAATTTATGTTTTGGGCATAACTTTTTGTATCTGAACCGATATTTCCGAGTTTTTCAGCAAATATGTTATACTAAAGATTTTCGATCTTTTGCTATATAAGACGTATCCATAGGTCATAATACAGCTCTAGAATAGTGTTTGTTGTTTGTGTATAAAAGGTGAAGAGGTGAAAGAAAAGAATTTCAACAAATCGTTAAAAGAAATCACTAGAACTGCATGTGTTTTATTTCTACAAAATAGTTTGATTTAGCTGGCAAATTTGCATTTGGGATTTTATTTCGCTTTTTTATTAGAAATATTTGTAATTTCTTTAGCTTAATTTCAAAAATTTGAAGGAAAATAGTTTATAATTTTTTTTATAAATTATTATAAGTTATGACCTAAAATAGTTGCACTCAAAGGTAAATTATGTATAAAATTTTCTTAATATGTGAGAAATAAAATGGTTTAAAAATCTTTTTATAAATTCTTTTAAATCGGAGCAAAAAATAGAAATAAAACCGTTTGTATTTTGTTTGTATCAGAGGGTTTTTATACAAATTTTGATGTTTTTAGCCTATTAAATTATTAATATAATTATTTAATTATTAATATAAAATTTTATTTAAATTAATTATTAAATGTAAAAAAAAAACAAAAAATAAACAAAAAAAAAAAATCTTAACGAACCCGCGACCCTTCCACCTGTGGTGAAAGGTATAAAAACGTTTGTATTTTGTTTGTATCAGAGGGTTTTTATAAAAATGTTGATGTTTTTAGCCTATTTATGGATTATTTAATTATTAATATAAAATTTTATATAAATTAATTATTAAATGTTTAAAAAAAACCAAAAATAAGCAAAAAAAAACAGTCTTAAGAAAATAATAAAAAAAAATGTACAAAAAAAAGTGAATTGACCTGAAACGAGATTCGAACCTCGAACCCCGCGGGCTTAGAGAAAAAAAGTATTTGTGACATAGCGTCTAGACAACTGAGCTATTGAAGCTCACACAAAATCATCGTCAATAGAGGTACATATATAAAAGTCTTCGTTCATTAGGGATTTGTTTAGTTTTTATTTAAATGACAAATCTTTGTATGTGTGTTGTTTGTGTATAAAAGGTGGAGATGAAAGAAAAGAATTTTAACACATGGATGTGTTGTTATGCTCAAAATTCTACATACATTTTAAACAAAGGGATTTTACTGGAAAAATTAGAGGTAGTCCTGGTTTTTTGCTAATATCTCAGCCATTTATTAACCGATCTGTCTGATTTTTAATAGCAAACAGAAATGGATCACATGTAACAGAAATAAAAAACAATCAAGTCCTCATCATGTCTGGGTTCTTCGGAAAACCCATTTCAACACACAGACGGACAGACGGACATCGTTAAATCAACTTCGCTCTTCATAAGGACCCAGAATATATATACTTTATAGGGTCTAAGATCAATGTTGTAGAAATTACAAACGGAATGACAAACTTATATATACCCTTCCACCTGTGGTGAAGGGTATAAAAATAGAATTTTGTTGAATTTTCAAAAACCGCGTATAATTTGAAAAACCACAATTTGTTTTTAATTTGTAATCTTCATAAAAATTAAGATCAGATTTGAGAAATTTGGTCATATAAGGTGTTAGCAAGTTGAGGTTTTTTTATATCTTTTCGGAAAATTTTGATGTTTGGACTAAAATATGTATTTTTATGTATAAATTTTAAAAAATCGCAAACTAAAAAGTTAATGATTTTTTTAAATTTTGATCTCATATTTATTTTATGAACATTAATTAAGACTATATTGGAAAATTTGGTTAAATATTCGCGTACAGTTTATAAAATAATTCAATTTAAAGTCAACCCCACATTTTATATAAATTACTCTAAGGACAAATTACTAATTTTTAAAAGTTAACTTTCTGTCCTACCTCTAAATATAAACGAATTTTGCTGAAACTTGGGCTACATTGTGGAGATTGCGATTTCAATTTTTGATGTTTTTTTGGACAACTTTATTGTACTTATATGTACTTACTACACTTGCATATATTATGAATGTACATTAGGGTGCCCTAAATATTTCCTAGAAATGTTCATTTGGTTGTAAGACACTGTTTTGTACATATATTTTTTTCCGTCAAAACAACATGATCTGCTCAAAACACGCAAGTGGAAACGTAGCAAAAACCAAGTCTTGCAAAAAATTATGATAATCGGACATCGGTAAGAGGTGCCGCATCGGCAATAAAATTTGAAAAAGGGATTACAAGGGGAAAATATGACTTGTTATTTATTTTCTCAAAATTTTTTATATTTTAGTTTGAATTAAAATGATTAAAGAATTGTAATTTTCCGATGCGGCACCTCTTCCCAATGTCCGACTATCTCCATACAAGCTTGGAAAACCCTAATGTACATATACGTTATTCACCAACCACTCAACATAATCTCTGTTGAAAGATTCAACATGCATAAGGATGTATTTACATCCGTTTCTTCCTTTTCATCCTTTATTCTTATAACTAACTGTAGTATATGGAAGGCAATTATGTAGTAGTCGTTTTTATTATCTTAAATTAGATTAGTTTGCATCTTTTGCAAATAAAGGAGGTGCATGTCGAACATAAATTATCAAACTAATCTGTGTTCTTTTCAATTTGAAACGATACTCAAACACGTGATTTTAATGAGCAACAATTCTAACTGAAAAGCACAAAAAAAAATTCAGACCTTGTGTTTTTGGCAAAACTTAATGGAAGAATAAGTTTTCTTTAAACACCTAAAAGAAAAAACGGAAAAAAACGTTACATTAAATCCGCTATTCCTCATACTCGAACACACCAAGTGCACACAGAAAGTTATTGTATGGTACAGAGCTGGTTTAAAAAATAGCATTGTCATTCTCTGTAGTTTAACATTCCATGTAGAGCTGAAGGCCTCAAATTTTTCTCGCTACATACAGTGTTGAAAAAATAGTAGGAAGACACACATGTGTAAGGAATTTGTTAAATATTTAGTTACACTTAAATAAAATTAAGTATAATACCAAGCCTCTCGAATTTTGCTTCACATTTAATTTTTATTTTTTGTCTTATGTATTCGAATTTTGTTTTTTAGGGCTCCCCAGAGGTGCTTCATTATTGGGACTTCATTATGGCGAAATACACCACTTTTGTGTATTATGGGTCGTATTCTTTGTTTGCTGGGCATCGCACATTAGGGCGAACAGAGAAAAACGAGGATTAATTCATAAAATGAAATTAGTTTTTCGTATAAGTATTTGGTACCATATAAAAGTAGATAAAATTCAACACCAATAACTAAAAATTATGGATCTATGTTGAATAATATTTGCTAATTTGGCAATATTTGTTAAAAATTGAAAATCAAGATATTTTAATTGCGATTTGTGCGAATTGTTTCTTAGAAAACACTATTTTTTAAAATGGATCCATCAACTTCAGGTATTTGACTAATTTATTAATAAATTTTTGTAAAGAAAAATATTGCGGAAATATTTCTAAACTTTTTTTTTAAATTGGTCAAAAAAATGAGTTTTTTTTCAAAATATTTGTGAGAATACTTGGGCAAAACCTTTTATATATTCTTAAAATATGGTATTTCAGCTTGCATAACCAAAAAAAAAAACCTGACCCGTTTTGCCCCATTTGAAAGTATTTGAAAATTTGTGAAACACATTAACTTAAATTTGTTTTGTGATTATTTTAGTTATTGTTGTTGTAAGTATGATTTCTGATAAAATGATCGCGAACAAAGTAAATGTGGATAATTTAAAGTTTGGTTTATCCATTCTTCATGGAATGGCCAGGAGGGTTTTTTTTTTTGAAATGCAGCAGTTTCTGCTAAAATTAAAAAAATTGATGTAGAATAAATAGAAAGATTGCATATAATACTTACTGTTGTTTCCTGTGGTCACGAGATTCACATCGAAAATTTTCGCGACTTTACCCATAAAACCGCAAATGATTTCGTAAAATTTTACCCATGGTTTTATATGCCTCCCACTTTAAACAAATACTTGATTCTTGGTCCCGAAATAGTATCCCATGCTCTATTCCAATAGGCGAACTTTCTGAGGAAGCACAAGAAGCTCGTAATAAAGACTTTAAACATTTTAGAGAACAATATGCTCGTAAAAGCAGTCGCGAAAAATCGAATGAAGACATTTTTAATCAGTTTCTTATAACTTCAGATCCTTTAATTTCAAGCAAAAACAAACATGATAAAAATCTACATAATTTAAATTTACTACAAACAGCACTTGATTTGCTTATTCTGCCAAATATTTCCGATGGTGATGATGTTGATGATGATAATAATGAAGATGATGATTATGATGATTATGATGGTGAAGATAATTATGAAGATGATTTTTAATTCCGTATGTGCCTTGTTTCAACAAAAAAAAAAAATATTTATAAAAAATATATTTATCTAATCAGGTAAACGTAATTTTTAAAATTAATTAAAAAAACAACAAATAATATTTGTAGAATTTTTTAGAAATATAAATTCCAAAAAAAAAAACTTCTTATATTATAAGGCTTGATAGCGTGGTAATATTTGAAATTGTTTGAAAAAATTACAGTTTTTTTTAGTTATTAAAAAAATAAAATTAAAATTCACTAAAATTTTCAAACAAAAGTTTTTTTAGTAACCAATATACACAGAATCCAAAAAAAATATTGTGTCATAAATTACAGGCTTCCCTGAATAAATCCTCGTTTTACACATTTTCACCCCATTGTGCGTTACAAATGGTTTTCCATCAGATCAAAATAAATTTGTAGAACATTTTTCCAATATTGCCGATTTAGGTGTTGCTTGGCATATTTGTTATATTTTTGAGCCTTACGGCGTCACCCCACAGATGTTCGTTGGGGTTCAAGTCTGGACTGGATGATGGTAACTCCAAAACATTGATTGAATTGTCTGGAATTTTTTTTGTGAACTTCGCCGTGTGCTTCGTATCGTTATCCTTTTGGAATTGCCATAAAATTCCATCAATTTTATGGATTGGCCCAACACCATTCCAGGAGAAGCATCCCCATACCATAATTGACCCTCCACCATGCTTTACTATGCGTGAAACATAGCGAAGATAAATTCTTGATTAATGGGCCGTCTAACATATCTCCGACCATCGGGACCAAGGCATTTTATCTTTGTTTTATCGCTCTAAAGCATATTTCTACTGATTTTCAGTCTAACCTTAATGAGACTTGGCAAATTCTACACGACGTTTCCTTTGGATCCCACTGAGAATCGGCTTTTTGCGTACTGCGCTGCCATGTAGCCTGGTTTCTACCAAACAGCGTGAAATAGTCCGCTTGGATATTGTGATATTCTATTTTCTTGAATCACGTTGGATGTCAGTGAATGAGATTTTTGGGTCGGACTTGGAGATTCGCCTTATCATTTGGTCGGTGTGCGCTAATGTTTTTCTGGACCCCTTCGCGGAACGTGTCTAAATTTGTTTAAATGCTTTAAAGCATTACAAACAATTTTTTTGGAACACTTGAGCTGCCCTGAAATTTCTTTATAGGATTTTCCAGCTTTATGAAGCGAAAAAATGGAGCTCCGTTGTGCAGGAGTGTAGCTTTTGCCTTTTCCATCCTAAATCTTAAAAATAATACACACAATATATGTTCCGTTACTGACTGAAGTTTATTTAAAAAGTTATACGCAGACTTTGTTGTTCAATAAAGAATCAATTGAAATTCATAGAAATATATTTTTTAACTTTTTGAATTAGTCATTCAAAAAACAAACTATAAAAATTTACAGACATTCAGTAGGAGTTGATATTTTCTGTTAAATGTAAAATTTTATTTTTTATGTTTCTAAAAATAGAAATTCATGTAATTCATTTTGTTTTTTTTACCAAAATAGTTTGTTTGTGGGTCATTCCATGTCAAACCACACAGAAAACTGAAAAAAAATATGTTAAAAATTAAGGCCTCTCTACATTTGTGGCAAAATTTTAAGGTGGAGACTCATTTGGTTCCTGAGTTATGAAGGAAAACGTGGTCGTAAGCAATTAGGGTTTGGAGTCGAAAGGTTAATGATTTGATAAACACTACCCATTTACAATACTTGTGGCGAATTTCATAAAAATCGGAGATGACAAATCCGAATGCTGTGCGGTTTGACATGGAATGACCTTATACCTGGTTTTCATTATGTTATATGAACTGACAACAAAAACTGACTCAAATGAATTCTCGTCATTTTGCGTCATATGCGTTTTCATTACATCTTAAAAACTGACAATAAGTCGATAAAGCAGAGCGTGTCAAAGACTTATGCCAAATTTTGGTGTCAGTTGACTGACACGCCGTTTTCATTACAAAAGTCAAATATGATGAGGCGAGCGAACAGCTGATTAGAAAATATTAATTTGTGTTCAATAAAAAGTGGAAAAAATTTAAAAATTACAAAAAAAGAAACAAATGGCTATACCTATTGCGGCGTTTTGTGTTATTACATTACTATTTCTTTCTTTATTTAAAAAATTTCCATTGCAATTAATTTTTCCAGCAAAAGAAAAAAATAACAGCTTTGCGATCGTCAAACAAAAAAAAAATTGACAACTTGTCAATTTTATTTTAGATAAAAAATGCTGCCATATCTGTTGACAAACTGAAATTTGACGTTTTCACTTTCTGTCATTTTAGACGGCAGTTCGTGTGCATAACTGACTGCAAACTTAGATGACACCATATGACAACCCGTTTTCATACAATTGCCAATAATTTGGACAAATTGACATTAAAAATGACATAGTGAAAACCATGCATTATATACAAAATTATTTCACTTAAAATTACAAGAAATTATTCAAATATTGATACACACATAGAATATATATGTACATCTGTGTGTGTTGTGTTTTGTAAAATTACGTACTATTTGAAAAACAAACCACAAAAATAGTTTTTTCTACTTTTTGTCAGTTAAAAACTGATGGTTATTTTAAATGACTTTCGATTGGTTTTACTACTTTTGTCGATTATTAAACAATGATTGAAAATAAACAACAAAATGGGCTGAATATAATGAAAAATCAGTAGTCCTCTTTTTTATGGTATTTTCGATTAATTTAATATGTATTTTAGATTATTTTTAACGAAATAATATTGTGAGTGTAGTTTTAAATATTTTTATACATTAAATTAAAAAAATATTTATCGAAAAACAATATAATCTTTATCAAAATAGCAATTTACAAAGAAGATTTTAATAAATATTTGGGCGTTTCTAACGTGTTTGAAATGTATACCAACAAAACTGGGTCAGTTGAGTAATAAATAGAATACAAGTGTTTTGGGTATAAAACATAACGGTAAATTTGCAAATTTTTGAATAATGATCATCAAGCATTAATATAAAAAGAGCGTTTCTAATTACTTGTCAACAGCTGTATATATATGAATGTACGTTATTTACACAGAATGAAGTTACAAAATTCTGTTTGTAAAATCGTTCATAGAATATTTTTGTAAATACAAATAAACTTATTTTTTACCAAGGCACCAACAATGGAATTTGTAAATAAAAAAAAAACTTTTTGGTATTTTTTTTTTGTAACTTCAATTTTTATTTTCAAAGAAATTTTGTATCAAAAGTAACAATTTACAAACATTGCAATTAAAAAAATTATTAGGAAGCGAATTTGAATTTGAACAAATATTTATAATTACTTAAAATGTTGTGATACTTTTTACTGTGTAAATAACAAAATAAAAATATGAATTTATCCATTATAAACATAAAAGGAGGAAGGCTTCTGCAGCCAGTTCCTGTAACTGTAATATTATTTGTAAATTCATTTTACTCTTAATAACTAAAAAGAAATAAATAAATAAATAAGTCTTTGTCAATAATAAAATCGAGGTATTTTATTTCACTTAATTTTTCTATTGGTTCGTTATTGATTTTAAAGACTGAGTCGCTGTGCATATTTATTTCCTTAGTCTGTTCATTTTCAGCGATTTATTTATTTATTTATTTATTATCGGGGTATTTTATTTCACTTAATTTTTCTATTGTTTCGTTATTGATTTTAAAGACTGAGTCGCTGTGCATATTTATTTCTTTAGTCTGTTCATTTTCAGCCATTTATTTATTTATTAATTTATTAATTTATTTTTTATTTATTTATTTATTTATTTATTTATTTATTTATTTATTTATTCTATATTTATCTTCCTTTATTCGATCTTCAATATTATACTATATTATTCTTTAAAATTGAGTTCAAGATCCTTTTTATAAAAAATAATAATAATAATAATGATTATTTATTTATTTATTTCTTTCTTTCCAATATTTCGTCACCACATTGGGTGACTTCTTCAGGGAAATTATATAATTTTTTCAACAATAAAAAACATATATATATATAAAATTTTTAAAAAATGCGGGAAATTATAGAAATAGTTTTTGACAATATGAAAAATATAAATATCATACGAAACAAAAATATTTTAAGTTTAAAAAAGATAAGGAAACAAAAATGTTTTTATAAATATTTAAAATGAAAATATAACAACAGAACAAAAAAAAAAAAAAAGGAATATGATTCTAAAATTCCTTATTTAGACACATTAGTAAAGAGAAGAGGTGATAGATTGTTAATAGATTGGTATCAAAAACCCACATTATTATTATTTTTTATAAAAAGGATCTTGAACTCGATTTTAAAGAATAATATAGTATTTATTTATTTATTTATTTATTTAGTTATTTATTTAGTTATTTATTTATTTATTTATTTATTTATTAATTTATTTTTTATTTATTTATTTATTTATTTATTTTATTTATATATTTATATATTTATTTATTTATTTATTTATTTATTTATTTATATATTTATTTATTTATTTATTTATGTATTTATTTATTTAGTTAATTATTTATTTATTATTTATTTATTTATTTATTTATTTATTTATTTATTTATTTATTTATTTATTTATTTATTTATTTATTTATTTATTTATTTATTTATTTATTTATTTATTAATTTATTTATTTATTTATTTATTTATTTATTTATTTTTGTATTTATTTATTTATTTACTTATTTATTTAATTATTTATTTATTTATATATTTATTTATTTATTTATTAATTTATTTTTTATTTATTTATTAATTTATAAATTTTTTTTTATTTTTGTATTTATTTATTTATTTACTTATTTATTTATTTTATTTATGTCGTGCATTAATTTATCCGTGCATTATTCATCCGTGTCTCTCCCTCTGCATAAATTAATGTGCCAACTGCATACAATTGCTTAAGATGTTTGATAAGTCATTTTTGTATATTATAAACAATAATGCTCTTAGAATGGAACCTTGAAGTACACCATAGTCATTGTAAATCTGATTCGATTTCACGCCATTAATCTTTGTAATTTGCTTTTGATTTGTCAAAGCATAGCAGTTCGTTTTCCCTGATACCATACATCTAAAGTTTCTGAATTAATATTTCTCTATTAATGGTCTCGAATGCTCTTTTAAAGTCCAGAAATATGGCCATAATTTTCTTTTTCCTGTCTATATACTACAATCTATTTATAACGTAGTTGACAGTGGTTTCGCCCGAGTATTTTTTTCTAAATTCTGATTGATATTTTGAAGAAAAATTATTTTTTTCTTAATTCTTCGCATCTATTTGTTTTTGCAACTTTTTCTACTGGAGTTACCATTTAATATTTCCATCTATTAGGCAAAATCCCAGCTTCAAGAGACATTCAAATTATCCATAATTGTATTCTTTGAAACTTTATTAAAATCTGGTTTTTTCTTCAGGTTTTTACATACATATAACTTTAAGCTCTTGAATTGCTATTGCATGGAATTTAAATTTATTATTTATCAAAAGTATTTCATTTTTATATTGCACATTTTCTATTGTATCACTTATTGACTTTATGTTATTGACAAAGTAATAATTAAATTGTGTGGCTATTTGGTGATTATTCTTATATTATATTGCATTAAATATCACAGTATTTATCACATTTTTTCTTCTTAAGAATTAAGTCTTTAATTTTCCTTCACATTTCTTTCTGATTATTTGTTTTTCTCGCTTTCAATTTTATTTTTATATAAATTTCTTATAATTTTATAATCATTCCAAGCTACGTTAGTACCTTAGCTCCTTGATATTTAGAAATTTTCTCTCTTTTTAATAGTTTTAGATCTGCATTAAACTATTTGTTCACTTTACATTTTTCCATTATATTTATTTTTGTTGTAAATTTCGTTATTTTTTTTTCAATACAGTCGTCGAAATGATCCACTGTATTATGCACTGATTTCTCTCTAATATCAATATATATTATATTTAAAAAGCTCAATTTTGTTTATTCAAAGTTCCTGCTTCTCGGATGCGATTTCAAAATTTATGTCCATTGATGATCTCCAATTTTATTTGCACTATTGTTTGTTTGCTGAAATGTTTTCATTATTTGTCATTATACAGTAAAAACTTTATAATCCGGTTAATTTATTGCAGATTATCCGTATTACCGAATAAAAGTTTAGAAACATTCTTCTTGTTTTAAAACACATATAGAATGATTATTATACTAGGATATTGGTGGAAGGTATTCAAAGAATCGGCACAGCCGAATTTAGCCCTTTTTACTTGTTTTTATCTACATTTGTAGTTGTTTTAACTCTTATCTTTGTAGTTTATTCTACCTACACAATTTCATGAGTTTTGTTATACAGCTTCTAACGCAGTTTCAAGAAAAGACTTCTTAAAGAATGTAAAATGACCGCTTGCCAAAACTTGATTCGGCATTGTCCATAAGATACGAACTATCCTACAGTTTGACAAAAACTACCACCTTATCCTTGGGACAATCCTTGTTAAAAAATGTATTTTTGAATGATGCTACTTTTGTGTCCGTAGCTGTGTGTATATACTCGCAGCACTTGAATCAAACAAAAAAGTGTTTGTACTGCATTGCAGAGAATTCAAGAATGGTTGTTGTACGCAGAATATACTTTTTTTATAATCAACAAAGCGTTAATATTTTGAAGCACGGAAAAAGTTGTGTGTAGTTAAAGTTGAATATTTACGCATGCAACTCATACCAAATATTAGTTTGAAGCAAACTCTCATAGCATTTTTCCACTGAGCTACATCTTTCATCAATTTGCAAAGATATTAACATCTTCCCATAAGAATTATACATGCTAAAAATTCTACATCTTTCTACATCTACAAAAGATGATCTTTTCTCATTTTGTTCCATCTTACATCTTTCGTTATTTTAAGTGTCAAACTGACATTGCAGAAAATATACAAACAAAAATTATTCAACAAAGCAAAATGTGCGGCACATGTAAGAATTTCATTCTTATGTGTACCAAAAATTCTTCTTCATCATCATCTTCTTCCAGAATAACCTTTAAAATTTTAATGTACTGGATTAAAATTCGGGTTTGTTCTTAAAAAGCAACAACTACTCCAATGATTAATGTTTTCTCTAAATCCATTTTTTTATTTTTAATAAAAAATATGCGTCTTTTACTTTTATTTTTTGACAGATGAATAAATGACAGATGAAAGATGTTGCCAATGTAAATACATGTTTTACGTTTTCAACATCTTCCACGCGTTTCACAAAGATGGCGTTCAGTGTAAAAAGCCTATAAGTGTCAGCAAAGTAGTGTTTAGATTATATCACAAGTCATCTGATCTGCCAAAAAAGTAAGTCAGATAGCCAAAATCCTATAGTGTAAACACATTTTGGCTGATACAAACATAAAATACGATTACAAATCTTGACAGTCCGATTGGCTTTTTCATTTTATGAAATTTTTTAAAAAATTGTGAGAATCATTTGTATCAGGGTTGAATTTTCACGCCAACAAACAAAAACAGCTGTAAAATAATTGAGGAAAAACACAACTAAAAACTTAAATCTTTGTGTAAAATAAAATTAAAGTAAAAACATTAAACAAATTAAAATGGAAAAAGCGTCTAGTTTTTTGATAGAACTTTTAAACTATTTAGCTTTAATTTATAAAAAAAAACATGTTCACATAACTTAAGTTTTTTCTTTTCTATATTTTATTGTTTTTTTAGATATTTTTACGAACAATTTTAAATTAAGTATGAATCTTTTTCGTATATAAATTACTATTTGAAACCTTAGATTTTGTTTTCGCATTAAAAAAACAAACTTAATTTGATTTCAAAACTTTTTGTGTTTAATTTAACGTTGTTTTTTACTTGATTTTGAACGTTTTTCTGCGTGAAGTGGCGTAATTAATCAGAACTGTGCTGGAGACAATAATTTCAACAAAGCTGATAGAGTTTCCCGCGGTACACCCATTAAAAAAGTTTTTTTCTATATTTATAAAACGTTTTATAAATTTCGTTTCAGTGCAATCACTGTGCAGTCTTCCATTTTATCCACCTGTGCGAGGGCCGACCAAACAAAGAAAACACAACAAATTTGGGAAAATTTCTTTTATTTCTCTCATTTTAGCTCGATACACTTTCAATAGATTCGATACCCTGTTATAGTAAGAAATGTCTATCTCCTTAAAATAGCCATCAAACGGAAATCTTTTACCTCCGAGCCATTTTTTCAAGTTTGAAAATAGAAAATAATCCAAGGGATCTAAATCTCACGAATAAGGTACGTGATGAAGAAATTAGAACTTAAAATCTTTAATTTTGACCGATTTTTTCCATGTGACAAATTTTTTTCATGTTTACAAAATCCCTGAGGCTATCTACTAGTTGAGATGTAATAATGTATGGTCCATTATCATAAATATTTTTTAATATGGTATGAGATATAATCATGTATGATTCAATATGTGGTCCAATATAAGAACTATTTTCTTTAATATGGTATAAGATATAATTATATATGGTACAATATTTGCAAACAAATTTGAGATATCGATATAATATAAGATATAATTTGATATAATTTTATCCCAGCCAGGAAGATATTTTTTTTTGTGTTTTTAATTTATTTTTATCTTCTTATTATTTTTTTAAGAAAACTTTTAAATTTTAATTTTGGGGCAACAAGATCTAGAAATTTTTGATAGGATATAAGATATAATTAGTTAATAATAATCTAGGTACCTATAATTATATGTGATCTTTGTCCAAAAGTCCCATAGTGAAAATTTATATGTATTTTTATTTGTTTTAAATAGAATTTTGTAATTATATATAATTAGATATAGTTACATATATATAATATATAGTTACATATATATAATATTTACCCAACTTATAGTAGGAAACTTTACTCCTACTATAAATGGGGTAAATTTACTCTGCGTGCGTAAACGAAAAGAAGTACACACATTATGCGTAAGTTGGTACACACATAATTGGTAATTTCACATTGAAAGTGCTTAAAAATTAAATGAAATTTTAAAATTAATTCGAAAATTTACAAAAATTGTGCGTGAAAAACCTAATTGAAGAGTAAATATACGAATGAAATGCCTAAAAATGCATTTCTATATGCGTTATTATATAAAACAAGTAAAAAAGGGCTAAATTCGGCTGTGCCGAATCTTTGAATACCCTCCACCAAAGGGGATGAAGATGATATACGTATATACTAAATTTTGCATGAACTGTAATATGAATATGTTTTGTCAATTTATGTAACGAACTTTTGTTATTTAGTTTTAGCAATGTTATTTACAGAGGTCTGATCTGTTAGCGACTTTAACATTGTTCATTTTTACGTTAACTTAGTTATCATAGTATGTAAGACAATAAATGTAATCGAACAATAAGAAGACTTAATAACATTTTTACTTACTTAACAGAAAAAAAAATAGATACAGAAAAATTGTACAAATTTGTATGGAAAATTTAGAGGTACCTTCACATTTTCACCATAACTTTTGAACCGCTTGACCGATTTTGCTCATTTTAAATACCAAACTGCTCGGGAGGATGTTCAATAATCTGGGTAAAAATAGGCACCCCCGCTTGCGTCTTCGCGTCGTGATCGTGATTTCAACAGACAGACAGACAGACAGACGGACATCGCTAAATCGACTTAAAATTGCATAAGAATCACGAATATATATACTTTATGGGGTCTTAAACCTATATTTCGACATATTACAAACGGAATGACAAACTGATATATACCCTCACCATATATGGTGGAGGGTATAAAAATGGTTTAAATTAAACTGCAGAAAAATATTTTTTTTTTGAAAGAATAAATTTATTTTATGTATGTATGTTTAAATAATAATGAATTATAAATATAATACATAATATATTTCGAATGGGTATTTGCTGTGATGATGGTCATCTTGAATTTAAATTCATAATATTCACAAATATTATATTTATAAACTTTAGAAATTTTTTTTTTTTTAATAGTTTCCAATTTTCAAATTTGTGCGTAAAATTTTTATTTAACGAAAGAATACTAATTTTAGGCACAAAGTGTTTAATTTTAAACACATTATGTCTAAAAATACTTTTTGTGTATATTATTGTATATGAAAGTGTGTACAAAACATTTTTAGGCATTTTTTTGTTTATATTTACCGAATTTTCGTAATATTACATAAAATTTTAACCATTTTATTGTAGTTCATTTACAAACATTTTTTAAAGTGTGGTTATAAATAATTATATTAAATCGGATAAGTGCAGGACTAATTGAGTCTCATTAATTCAGCCATGATATGTAGAAATTTTTCCCATTTTTACCAAATTCCCGAATATGTAATTATATAATTACATAAAAGAAATTTTGATCTGTCATTTTGCGGACCAATTTAGATACTTCTAAATCCCCAAATATATTGCTGGATCTAATTTGATCTGTCATTTTTCGGATCAATTCAGATCCTTCTAAATCCACAAATATATTGCTGAATCATATTTGATTTGCCATTTTTCTGATCAATTCAGATCTTTCTAAATCCTGAAATATATTGCTGGATAAAATTTGCCCTCCCATGTAAAAATCGAAATATATATGAACATACATGATCATACATGGGCTTGTATATGATCATACGTGGGCATACATGGTCATATACATCCATACATGATCTCATATATGACCATATATCTTCGGATCCGAAATTTGAGGGTATATGGTGATATATGTGCATATATTATCATACATGCTCATTATTATTCATGTATGCTCGTATACGATCATATACGTCCATATACCCTCAAATTTCGGATCCGAAGATATATGATCATATATGAGATCACGTATGTTCATATATTGAACAATATATGGACGTATATGACCATGTATGCCCATGTATGATCATATACAGGCCCATGTATAATCATGTATGCTCATATACATTTCGATTTTTAGATGGGCTGCCATTTTTCGGATCTAATAAGATCAGCTTGATGTAACAGAAATTAAAGAATATCAAATAGGATATTATTAAATATTGCGCCGGATAAATTTTTTTACTAACGTGACTCTAAAAAAAATAAAGGACGTGGCTCCTTGAAACTTACTAGGTTGCCAATTTTTACCAAAGTATTTTTTTTTTAAACTAAAAAAACCTACAAAATTAAGAGAGATCTTGAAACATCTTAAAAATTAAGTGCCAAAAGATTTCATCATTAATGAAGATTGAGTTTCATAAAGCAGAGCTTTGAAGAATTAATTCCCTAATTTCTTTTTTGAATATTTTGGGTATGAATTCCCTAACCAAAGTTAAAGAATCGAATCCATTCGTTTTTATTCATTCGATTTATCTTGAAAAAATTCATTTATTCTTTTCTAATTCCTTCAAAAAATTTAAGAATCAATTTGCAAAAGAATTCATTCAAATCCAGTTAATTAAACTTTTAGTCAAGGAATTCATCCCTAAGGAATGAAATCTTACTTAATTCCATGAAGGAATTAACTTTTTCGCTTAATTCTCTAAGGAATTATCTATTTCTCTTAATTTCCTAAGCAATTACCTTTTCCTTTTAATTCCCATCAGAAAGAAAAAAAAACAAAAAATAATGTGTCTTATAATAAATTCCTAAAAATATATTTGTAGTGTACTTTGTGGTTAAAAGTAGAGTTTTTCTTAATCGCGGTTGAGGTTAAAATGGATGCGGTTAATCGCGATTAAAGGTTAATTGCATATAAAATGCTTCTTTTTAACCTAATTGCTTTTCACAATATTATTAAGAAACTTACAGTTTTAACGTAACACGGGCAAAGTATACTTATTTATATGATATAATTATAAATAACAACTGCTTAAATTTAAGACAAAGCCGACAAAAAATAGTCTGATCGAATTAGTAATTTTCAACCCGTTAGTGCATTTAAACCAACGGTAATTTGTATGCAATTTTTTAACAAAAATATCATAGTAAAATTCATAATTTCTTTTTCAAACAACATCATCTTCAATCAAAACTATGTAAATATTTAGAAAAAATTGAAATATTACGATTTCAAATTTGTAAAAATTTCAGTTTTATAACGCAAATAATGCTTAATTTCATTCTGAAAAGTTAAAATTCGAGTAACCTATTGATCAAAAGAAAATGACAAAATGTTACATTTAAAACAACAACAGTTTTTTCCGTTGATAAAAAGTTGAATTAGTCTGAAACTCAGCCTAAAAAGTTAAAAACTTTAATTTTCACAAAAATTCAGATATTTTAATTTATTTTACACGGTTTTCATTTTGAATTGTTTACAAGACCCAGGTTTTAAAGAAATAAATTTTAAACGTAACAGCACAATTTTTATCCGTTTACGGTTAAATGGTACGGTTAACCGCTGTTACGATTACCATAAGAGGTTCACATTGCTTTGCTTTACACATATTTTTTTGATTTTTTTTTTTAATTAATTCCTAGGGAATTAAAAAAAAAAACGTAGTTCTTAAGGAAATTAAATGTAAAAGTCAATTCTTTAGGAAATTAAGCGGAAAAGTTATTTCCTTAGAGAATTAAGCGAAAAACTTCTTAAGTCGCTTAAGCCCTTTATTGATTTAAGCGAAAATTGGATGAATTCAAGAGGAATTCATTCTTTAGGCAATGAGTTCATTGACCAAAAGTTTAATTAATTATATTTCACTGAATTCCTTAATGGATGAATTCCCTAACTTTTATTCTTAATGTTTTTATTCTTTGAATTCATTTACAGGAATTAATTTCTGGTTTTTCCTTATTAATAATTTCATTCCTTGAATAAAAAAATTACATTAAATTTTTGGAAATTCATTCAAAAAAGGAATTAATTCTTCGAAGCTCTGTCATTAATATGATGAAGCTTTTACTTTAAATGTATAATTAAAAAATTTTATAAATATTTTGAAACTTTTTAAAATGTTATTAATTTATTTTTATAAAAATCGATTCAGCGATTTCTGTGAATTGAAATTACAAAATTAAATTTAATTTAAGAAAAAATAAAATTTTAAAGCGTTCAAACTTTCTTTATAAAAACATGTGATATGCCTTAATGTTGTTTGATCAAACATGTTGGCTATTTTGTATTAATTTTTTTAACGCAGTCTATTTCTTACAACTGTGTCTGTAAATTCCAGCACAAATTAGTTGTTATCGTTCATTCATAGTTGGATGCTGGGTTGACTTTGTTGTTCGGGAAAATTTAGTTATAACGGTAAATGGCTTTTGTGTTAACGGTAGACTTCTGTTAAATTTTAAAGTGTCTGTGATTTTTTGGCCATTCCGGTTTTATTTAAGTATTCGTGCGTAAGAGTGTGTCTGTGTTTTTGTGTGTGCAGGACTCTTCACAATGTTTATCGTATTTTCTGTGATGTTTGTATAATTAAAATTGCGCGCGCTTATTTGTAAATTAGTTTTATTTAACTTTGTTTTTCAAAAACAAAAAAAAAAGAATACAAAAATTAAGCGGACATCATCACTTTAATGCTGTTCAAGTAGAACGAGGCATGTTAAGCACAAAGTAGCTGAAACAAAAATTACCATTCGTTAGTGAAGTCAAGAGAAATAAACACTTAATGGTAATTAAGCGCCGTTCTGCAGTCTTTTTTTATTTCTTTCCTATTTTGTTTTGAAATGTTTGCTCGTTTAATTTTTACAGTGTTAAGAGTATTTTTTCATTTTCGGGTGTATTCGAATAAAATATAAATGCCAATAAGAATTCCAATGGATTAATTTAGGGACCAATCCAGAAAAGAATTCAATTTAAATAATTGAAACTGACGACTTAGAATTATTTGAACTAAATGTTGGTTTGATTCTTAAAAAAAAAGTTCACGAGAATGGTGGGTTCATAAAATAATTGGCAAATAATGTAAGGAATTTAACCGTAGACCATTTTTTCCGTTATAAATTTTTTTTCCGAAATAAAACTAACGCAAAAGTTTTTTCTTTTATAAAAAAATGGCAGCTTTTAAAGTTCCATGAAAGCGTTCAACTAAACCATTTGCTTGAGGATGATATGGTGTATCCATCCATTCATAAACGTTTCACAAACAGTACATTTACCAAAAAAAGTCTGTAATGGCAACTGAAAATTTTGCTGTTATTACGGGAAATTTTGCTAATTTGAGCCCAGCGGTATTTTTGCTAATCTTATGAAATTTGTAGAAAAATTAGCTGCTGCTACTAAATTTTATTAAACTTTTTGTAAAGTGGAATTTAAAATCTGTTTGCTAAAATCAGCAAAAAAAATTTACTAAATATTATAAATATTAGTAAAAAATTTCAAATTTTTTTTTTATCGAGCATTAAAATTTTTTTATTTTATTTATTTTTATCAACAAATATTTTAGACAACATTAAAAAAATCAAAGGCTTAAAAATTGTAAAAACAGAAACGAAGTTATCATTTTGTTTTAATTTGGTAGTTTCTGTTTTGAAAAATATTTTAGTAAATTTTTTTACTTTTAAGGACAAATTTTAATTGTTTTTAGGGCTGATTTTTATAACTAAAAAAACTTTTTAGTGCTATTTTAAGTGGATGTCTATATTTAGACATGAGTCGGTATACTCACTTCCGATCCCTTTTTTTATATATTTACAGCGGTATTCCTAAAACTTTTAAACAGTATTTCAAATCAATTTTAAGCAAAATTTGCTAAAATTGTATTCATAAACGAATTTTAGCTTAAAATACCTTTTTTAAACCTTGTTTAAATAAACGAATTTTAAAATTGGTTCGACCCTTTTTTAAACCTATTTTAAGATGACATTCTTGCTTTATGTTTATTTTAATTTTAAACATTTTTGCAAAAAATTGGCATTTAAACAAAAGAAGTTATTTGTTTTTGTTAAATAAATAATATAATAAATATATTTGATCAAAAGAATTGGTAAGAACCATTTTTATATGGAAAATGTGATATTTTTAATTGTATTTTGTTTATAATAGAAACTATTGCCCAAATTTCAAACAATCGTCAGACGAAAATTTACAAAAAGAGGAGCGACCCGTTTTCAATTCCGGATAAAAAATTTAAGCAAAAATAATAATATTTTTGGATATTATTCATTGTGTTTTATAGTGGTGTGTTGTTTAATCAAAACAAAGAAAATAAAACCGGTTATTTGAATGCGTTTTTATCTACAATAAAATCATTATCTATGAAATTTGTAGAAAATCTTTTGGGCATTTTGTTTTGACTCTTTTTTCTTTTTTTTAGGTAATAAACAAGTTTTCATAAATTTTTTGTTTTATAAAAACAATATTTTTCTGAAAAACTACAAAAAAAAAATGCATAGAAACGAGTACCGTATGATTTAGTAATCATTGATTTGCATCATTACGATTAATATGACAAATAAAAAAATACAGTGTTGCCATCTTCAAGTTAAAAAATCATTAAATCGTTTATTAGTTAAAATACTGATTATGAATACGAATTTTTAATAAACCTTTTTTAGGCTTAAAGTGTTTTTTAACTAAAATGCATTTCAAACTTGAATTAAGATTTTTTGATGAATACCGCTGTTAAAATTTTAAGGCAATTTATGTTTGTAGGTGAAAGTTTTAATTAGAAATAACATTTCCTTCAATATCCACTTTTTTAAATTAGTAAATTTTTTTGCTAATTTTAGCAAATCGGTTTTCAAAAATTTGTAAAATGATTTCTGAAATTAGCAACAAAAATTTGTAAATATTCTGTAAAAATTCTGTAATTTGCAAAATGTAAATAGCAAAAAGATTTGCTGAATTATATTTTTTTACTAAAAATTAGTTCAAAAATTGTAAAGTGGGATTGGAAAAATCGACAAATATCGTTGACCATTTGTTGAAGGAGTTGGACTCACTACGTCTATACCATGTCATAAAAATGTCTGGTAGACATAACAGCAAAACTATGGTATCAACTTCTTACCAGCCTATTTACTCGCTTAATTACTTTTGTTCGCGATGACCCTAAAAGTAATGAGTGGCCATTACCTTCTCACTTACAAAAAAACACAAACTAATGGGTGGTCGTTACCCTCTCGCTTACGAACAGCCAAAAAGTAATGGGTACCCATTACATTCTGGGCATCGCGAACAAAAGTAATTAAGCCCGTAAATTTGCTGGTAAGTAGTTTATACCATGGTTTTGCTGGGATATTACAAATATACTCTATCGACTATAACAACAAAATGTTAAAAATTCACACAAAAAGTAAAGTAAATTAAATTAAGTGTCAACCCAGCAACACTTTGGTAATGGGTGCGATATTCTCATGCGTTACCTTGTAATGATAGCTCGTTACCTTTTTCATTATTTGCAAGCATAAAATAATAAGTTACTCATTATTGATTACGTAATATATGATTTATAAATGTAAAGTAATAATTGAAATATTTTTGAAAATCTATTTTTAGATACAATAACTTGTGTTTTTTGTAAGCAAAAGGGTAATGTATGTTTGTTTTGATAACACTAGCGAAAAAACGAAGCGCAACAATTCATTTAAGTTCAAATACTATATGCGTCGATAGCTCAGTGGGTGGTTGGCTGGCAACCAGATTTCCCTGGTTCGATTCTCATCTTGACCACATTATTTTTAATTACAAATATTTTAAATAACATATTTGTAATAATTTTTTTTTAATAAAAATTCCTCTTTTTAAAATCTATTTTTAGACACATTACTTTTTTCATTCCCGTAACCATATAAGTAACCCCTTACATTATCACCTCTAAAGTAATTGGTATATACATTACTTTGGGGCTCATCGCCTGTAAATTTCATCAATGAAGAAAGGTGTAAAGTAATCCATCGGCCCCTATGGTTATACATTACTTTACCCATTATTTGGTAATGTGTGGTTTTGCTGGGAAATAAAAAAAGACTACCTTATATTGTTTTCGAGTAGCTAACTAAACAAGTCCAATAGGGCTTTTTATATGACGGATAATGTTGACTTTTTGTCAAGCTTGACATATTTTTAGCCAATATAAAAATTTAATAATAAAAATTTAATTATATAAAATAGAAATAGTAACGTGAGGGAAAATTAAGTTACACTCACTCACTCACGCAGTCGGGAAAAAAATTCAAACTTACTTACGAACATATTTTTCTGCTAACACTCATTCAAGTGAGGAAAATCAGTGTTCATTCACACTCACGTATCATTTAGGCAATCTCACTTGCTAACCTCTACTATTTAGTATTAAATTCAGCATTTATAAATTAAGTGCTTACATGAAACGGTAAGGTTTTTCACACAAGTTTTCAGATCTTGGAGGAGATAAATATGAATATGTGGTTCCACAATGGGGTATATATCAAAAGCTAACTGTCCTGGCTATGTAACCTTATAATTTGTTGAAGACTTTTGATGCTATATATCTGGATCTTTAAAAAATATTAAAAAAACTGAATAATATCCAAACTCAAGTTTTAGCGATGTAATAGAAAATAAGACAGAATTTAACAAAATTTGTAAGAGTCAAATCTACTTTAAAACAAATGCTATATGATTATCGGAAAATTATTTCAGGAAGGGATAAAGTTTCCCCGCTTTGGCCAATTCGTATATTATGTCGGTATATGAAACTATGGAGCAATTCCATATGAAAACGATAAAAATTGGCAAATTTTTGGACGACCCCTCTCCGATTTTAAAATAAATAGTCTCAATCGATTGCCCAGCAAAAAATAATGTACCTACATATATTTTTTTTTTTTTTATAGTGACTGGTTTAGTGGTGGTGTACACCACTGTCATGTGACAAAATTGAAGAATTCTTCATAAGGGACCTCATTGAAAGTTGTTTTAAAAAAAAAACTACTAAAGCGATCGCAACGAGTGATAGCTCGTTGGAAAGGTATTGAATCAGGCTTTAATTGAAATTTTCCTAATTTTTCTCAGAAATTTACCTTTTTTCCCATGAAAATTAAATTTTCCTATGAAAATAAAATTTTCCGATTTTCCACAGAAGCTCCTAAATTTTCCGGCTAATTTTATTTTTTTTGGATTCCTCATAATTTTTGCTTTAAGAATCAGCAATAAAAAAATGGGCCCCGACTCCTTGTTTGGACAGGAGAAGAGCATTTAAGAGACCACCTTGTTCTCATTGTTTTTATATTTTTTATAATTGAATTATTTTTAATTATTTAACATTATTTTATTTTATTATTAAAAATACATTTTAAAAATTATTTTACAGTTAAAAATACATTTATGAAGAAAAAATCTTTCTTATTTTGCTGCTTATACTTAATTACAATATTTATTAAAAATTTCAATTGTCTTGGCATCATTATAAAATTAAAGTAACTTTAAATTTAGCACGTCGGCAGACGAAGAGTACCGCTTTACATTAATTGACATATCAGAAATATTTGGTATGAAGCAATGAAACTTTTGCGTTCCAGTTATACTTTTGACATTATTATATCTGTTTTGAAGTCGTCGCTCCATGGCATCGTGTTTTTTTTGAGTGCATAAAACTGTGTTAATGGCAATTTCCTTGCTTTGAATCCACGAAAACAAATGTTGTACATTTAAGATCTGGTCAGTATATGGCCTTTGCAAACTTGCCTTAGTCGTCATGCGTTTTAGGGTTCCCCCTAACGCATCGCATGGGCCCTTACCGTGGGACGTCGCAAAAAAGTGCCACTCGACCTTGCAGTTTTGTTCTTCTTCAATTATGCAAAGATTGTAAAAATTTTTTTTATTCTTGTACTGAGAAGCCGGCGCGGCTTCTGAGAAAAACGTTACTTTGTCGATTGCATCGAATTTTGATCTTAAGAATTCAAACAGTTTCATTTGAAATAACACATAATTATGAGCTAAACTCTCCGCGACAACAACAAGGCTTACGGTCTGTAGTTCGTTATCTTCGTTTTTGAAATAAAAGCAAAAAGGATGCACCGTGCACTGGTCGTTTGCCCAGTGATAAGCCTGAATTTCATCCTGAACGAGAAAAGTGTAATTCTCGGCAAAGTCGCTTATCACAATGAATTCATTTTGGGCTAATTTCTCCTTACTTTCCTTTAGAAATTTCGATTGCATCTCGGATATGAAATGGTGCGCCTTCAGTTCATTCAACTTGAATCCGAATTCCTCGATGAATTTCGGAATCTGCTTTACCACGGTCTCAAGGGAACATCTGCCGCTGCTAATTATCCACTGTTTGAAATGCACCTCCTGAATTAACAGCTGTTCAAACTTTTCCGCCAAATATTGCTCTAGCTCGTCAATCTTCGGACAATTGTCGCATTTGGACAGATGACAATTTTCCGTGGGGTATGCGCACAACGACTTCGACAGGAGGTCCCTATATGTTTCAATTTCACCGTGAAATACTTTCAATTTCTTGCATGGAAAGAACATTAATTTGATGTTTTGATGAAACATGCAAACGCAGACTGAATGCGTTCCTGTCTAATGCCAGCACGCATTCTTTTGGTCGTAGGATGGCAAACTTAGAAAATCCCACTTTTTCTGCTGGGTATTTCTCTTTGAACTGATGGTATGCTTCGGATAGATTACATAATAATAATCTGCGCTGTTTGTGTACTTTTTCTCCATCTTCACGTGTGATAACATAGTCACGTGTACCTGGGCAGGCGCGGCTGTTGTCATCATTGCAGTAAAAATCTTGAATCAATTTCACCGTTGCTTCGCTGAGGGTCCTTGAGCCAAATTTCTTGGTGGGAGTCGCCAATATGCCCTTCTGTCGAACTAATTCTTTGCTTCTTCTCGCGATGTAAAAAGATGTTTGAAACTGTTCAGAAATCTTGCGTATAGACCATGATTGAGGCAGCACAGATAAAATGAGATATTTCTCCGGAAAAGTGGTCGCTAAATTGAATTTTCTTTTCAACTCCTCAATCATTTGTTTGCCGTCATCAACGTCATCTGCTTGACTGCATTCGTTATCAGAGCCTTCATCAAATATTGTCGCGATTGCACTCATAACCTTGCCTTTTTTATCTTTCCTGTATTTTTCACTTCGCAACTTTCTTTTTCTAATAGGCGTTTCACCTAAAGTGGTAATAGCCTCATTCAAAGGACTCAAAGACATATTGACCATCGGAATGTCTGCCTCACTATCAGATGAAACATTTTGTTCAATTGTCATTTCACTCTCGGATTGTGGTTGTATTTGATTCAATGCATTTGCTTGTTGAGACAAATCGATTTTACACTTGGGGCAAATGAATTGTGCTTCTTCACCGTATTGTATATTTAATTCATTCATGTATCGCTTCGAAACACCAGTTAATTTTAATACTTTTATCTTTTTCGAACGATGTCCACTCTTGTTAAACGGATTGCAGCAAAATTTATTCATTTTTTACTTTAAATTGTCTTTACAGTTTCACTCTTTACTTTACAAAAAAAAAAACACTTTAACACTTTCACGTTTAGTATTCAACTGAAATTTGACTCAGAGTGTGTGAAGTATTTATATTTATTTTTTGGTAAAAAATAGGTAAAAAAAATAAGCGATATTTGCTTTTCTTTAATAGGAAAATTTGCGTGAACTACTGGTCATAAAATGTTTTTTAAAGAGGGACTTAATTGGTTACTGCCAATAAGCCGACCACAGGTCATAAAATGTTTTGTAAATTTTTTAAATTACCAGGTAATAAATATTTCGCCATATTTATGGAAAATTCGTGTTTTATGACTTGTTTCTGCACGTGTCATTTTACGCGAAATATTTATTACCTGGTAATTTAAAAAATTTACAAAACATTTTATTACCTGTAGCCTCAGTCGGGTTTGGTGTGCCATTACATGCCACTGCTGCTATTATCCATGGATTTATGGCCGATCTTGTGAAGGCAGGCAGACCATATTCACTACACACTCAACTTGGGGCTCTTAAAAAAAATTGATTTTTTCTTCATAAATGTATTTTTAACTGTAAAATAATTTTTAAAATGTATTTTTAATAATAAAATAAAATAATGTTAAATAATTAAAAATAATTCAATTATAAAAAATATAAAAACAATGAGAACAAGGTGGTCTCTTAAATGCTCTTCTCCTGTCCAAACAAGGAGTCGGGGCCCATTTTTTTATTGCTGATTCTTAAAGCAAAAATTATGAGGAATCCAAAAAAAATAAAATTAGCCGGAAAATTTAGGAGCTTCTGTGGAAAATCGGAAAATTTTATTTTCATGGGAAAATTTAATTTTCATGGGAAAAAAGGTAAATTTCTGAGAAAAATTAGGAAAATTTTATTTTTCAATTAAAGCCTGATTCAATACCTTTCCAACGAGCTATCACTCGTTGCGATCGCTTTAGTAGTTTTTTTTTTTTAACAACTTTCAATGAGGTCCCTTATGAAGAATTCTTCAATTTTGTCACATGACAGTGGTGTACACCACCACTAAACCAGTCACTATTAAAAAAAAAATATGTAGGTACATTATTTTTTGCTGGGCAATCGATTGAGACTATTTATTTTAAAATCGGAGAGGGGTCGTCCAAAAGGTGATCGCTTTCATATGGAATTGCTCTATGTGTTCTTTACATCTGAGGTGTAAAGTATCTTCAGCAACTTTGTAGAAAATATTAACGCACATATTTTTGTGGAACAATTAAGTCCTCTAACTCGCCCACATAACGCTATTTTTTGGCTAATAATTGGGCTAACGGTTATTGGTAGACCAAAAGAAGTCAAATAACTACTAAAAACCAAAACTATAAAAAAAAATTGTTTTCAGCGGCTAAAATTGAAATTGTCATCTAAAACCCACAAATCCCAAATTTGTATATTTAGCTTTGTTTAGGCACAAAAGTACATTTGAAGTCCTAAATTGTGGCACAAAATGTACTATACCAGAGTAAAAAAATTTATCTAACGCAATATTTATTCTTATCCAATTTGATATTCTTTAATATACAGCAATGTATTTGGGGATTTAGAAGGATCTAAATTGATCCTAAAATTTGCAGATCGAATTAGATCCACCAATATAATTGGGTATTTACAATAGATTTAGATCCAGTAATATGTTAAGGGATTTAGAAAGATTTAAATTGATCAGAAAAATGGCAGATTGAATTGTATCAGATTAGTTTCAACAATACAATACATATTCCGAATCTAGTTTATTAAAAAATGCCTTCGTCAGGATTTGAACTCGGTCTGCCAGAGTTGAAGCTAGTTAAGCACTCAGCAGTGTGTGGCTGACTTTATTATACTACAGGTTTGTTTTTTTCGAATTTTATATCTATATCTATAACTACTTGTAAAAAACCGACTATCCCTACTTACCTGACTTTTCTTTATTTTTTGTAAACAAATACAATTTGAACATTTGGGGCCGTCTTTTTACGAAAGCTGTTTTCGTATATGGACTGCGCGGGAACGCGAAATAGAGCAATTTTATTATTTGCCCTGCTCTTCCTTTACTTACAAACACATAATTATTTGTTAGTTTTTGTAGTTTTTAATATTATATCAAATTAAAAACAAAAAAATTTCAAATATTTTTATGACAAATAATTTTGGGTACATTTAAAAGAGAAAAGCAAAAAATTTCCAAGACTAGGCATCATTTCTACTTAAATTTGTATGGAATATTTATATAAAATTCGAAAAAAACCTTAATTGTGTTGTATATGGGTAATTCCATTGTGACGGGTGTGACCATGATACTCACATTTTTAATTATAATTCAAGAATATAAAATTTAAAATTTAAAAAAAGCTGCGATTCCCAGGATGTAAATCTTAATAACGTTTTATAAGAGCTTGACACTGAAATTCCATGCTTTCTGCTCTGAATGACCATTAGAAGACTGTGACGGGTGTGACCTTACAAATTTGAGCTCTTAAAGAATTATTACTTTCAGGTAATATTATGTAAAATTTTCCGTAGAACGCGCTTAATTATTTTGATGTAGTTATTTCATTAGAGTGTTTTTGATTGTATTACTGTCTTCAAAAAAAAATTTTTTTTTTTCTTAAAAAAACTTTTTAAACAAGTAAGAGCGGCCAAATTCGGCTATGCCGAATCTTATATACCCTTCACCATGGTTGGGAAAAAACTGAAGTTTATATATGGACATATATGAAATGGACAGATTTATATACGGACGCCTTTAAGAGGAAATTAACCATTTAGTTTGGTGATAAAACTTGGACTCGGGAAGATTTATGGTTCCAGAAAATATGTATTTAAAAAAATTTTATGTTTTGGGCATAACTTTTTTGTATCTGAACCGATATTTCCGAGTTTTTCAGCAAATATGTTATACTAAAGATTTTCGATCTTTTGCTATATAAGACGAATCCATAGGTCATATTACAGCTCTAGAATAGTGTTTGTTGTTTGTGTATAAAAGGTGAAGAGGTGAAAGAAAAGAATTTCAAAAATATTTTTAATTTCTTTAGCTTAATTTTAAAAATTTGAAGGAAAATAGTTTATAATTTTTTTTTTTTTATAAATTATAAGTTATGACCTAAAATAGTTGCACTCAAAGGGAAATTATGTATAAAATTTTCTTAATATATGAGAAATAAAATGGTTTAAAAATCTTTTTATAAATTCTTTTAAATCGGAGCAAAAAATAGAAATAAAACCGTTTGTATTTTGTTTGTATCAGAGGGTTTTTATAAAACTTTTGATTTTTTTAGCCTATTTATGGATTATTTAATTATTAATATATAAAATTTTATATAAATTAATTATTAAATGTTAAAAAAAAGACCAAAAATAAACAAAAAAAAAGTCTTAAAGAAAAAATAAAAAAAAAATGTACAAAAAAAAGTGAATTGACCGGGATTCGAACCCGCGACCCTTCCACCTGTGGTGAAGGGTATAAAAACGTTTGTATTTTGTTTGTATCAGAGGGTTTTTATAAAAATGTTGATGTTTTTAGCCTATTTATGGATTATTTAATTATTAATGTAAAATTTTATATAAATTAATTATTAAATGATAAAAAAACCAAAAATAAACAAAAAAAAAGTCTTAAGAAAATAATAAAAAAAAAATGTACAAAAAAAAGTGAATTGACCGGGTTTCGAACCTCGAACCCGCGGCCTTAGAGAAAAGAAAGTATTTGTGACATATCATCTAGACAACTGAGCTAATAAAGCTCACACAAAATCATCGTCCATAGAGGTACATATATAAAAGTCTTCGTTCATTAGAGATTTGTTTAGTTTTTATTTAAATGACAAATCTTTGTATGTGTGTTGTTTGTGCAAAAAAGGTGGAGATGAAAGAAAAGAATTTTAACACATGGATGTGTTGTTATGCTCAAAATTCTACATACATATTAAACAAAGGGATTTTATCTCAGCCATTTATTAACCGATCTGTCTGATTTTTAATAGCAAACAGAAATGGATCACATGTAACAGAAATAAAAAACAATCAAGTCCTCATCATGTCTGGGTTCTTCGGAAAACCCATTTCAACACACAGACGGACAGACGGACATCGTTAAATCAACTTTGCTCTTCATAAGGACCCAGAATATATATACTTTATACGGTCTAAGATCAATATTGTAGAAATTACAAACGGAATGACAAACTTATATATACCCTTCCACCTGTGGTGAAGGGTATAAAAATGTGAAGGTTGTGACGGGTGTGCCATAGTATGAAAACTAGAAAAGTTTGGAGAAATACAACTTTTTATTGACTTCAATTACATAAGTAGTTTAAAGATAAACACATAAGAAAATAATAACACATATTATATTATTATAAAGACTTATTCACTATCTGTACTACCATAGACAGCACAATACTGCAGGCGAGTATGTTTTAAAGTATTTTTTTAAATTCAGATAAATATGTAGTGCAAACATACACAGAGACTGCATCTGCTCTTTTAAAGTTATGAATTTTTTGAATATTGGTTATTGATTTGACGCCGTCCCACCTTTTGTTTAAAAAAAAACTTTCTTGCACTACGTCGTCTATATGCACATTTCAAAGTGTTGCCAAATTGATAAATTTTTTTTCTGTAATTTTTTTATATGTCCATAATTATCATTGTCTTGTAGACAAAAATTAACCGATTTTTATTAAAAACTAGTAAATTCATTTTTTCCTGTGTAGGGCCGTTTTACGTCGGATTACCCATATAATTATGTTAAATTTTAAGGGCCGATGTTGATTTTGAATAAAACACAAATTATTTAGGAAATTATTGTCTTTTCTTTTTATTATGATAATATGGTATGGTTCAGTTATGTATGGAACCAAATAACGGCCAAATGGCCGCTGCGACCTCGACGGCACACCTCCATCCGATGGAGGCTGAGCTTTAATTGAGGTTCTATGCCGTTAATGTGCCGAATTATCTTATCCTTTAGCTCTTGAATTGTTGCTGGCTTATCGACGTACACCTTTTCTTTCAAATAACCCCAAAGAAGTCCAACAGTGTCAAATCACATGATCTTGGCAGTCAATTGACATCGCCATTGAGATCAATTGTTTCGTTAGCTGTGTGGCAAGTGGCACCGTCCTGTTGAAACCACATGTCGTGCACATCCATATCCTCAATTTCTGGCTTCAAGAATTCAGCACTGTTTTTCGCAGAACGAACTTGGTGTTTTCTCATTTCCTACAGACCCGATTTGGAGAAATATGTACACAATTATCCCGATTGTGGACACTTTTGGTCGATTATGCTGACCAAAAAAATCACAAAGTGCATTTTGACTTAAACGCCCATTCTCATAATAAGCCTGAATAACTTTAACGCGTTGCTCGATTGTGTATTCTTGCATGGTTCAAATTGAGTTAGTCTGAAATTGAGAAATGTCAAATGAAATGCAGAAAAAAACGACGTTTCATTCAATATCGCCCTAAAAACTTAAGCACCCTTTATCTTCGGACATATACGATATTATTATATATTCGGAAATTTGGGTAAAATTTTTACATTTTCTATACTTATCTGATTTTCTATAATTATATTTAATTATATATAATAATATCTTATGGACTGAGAAAAAAATGGGGATAAATAATTATATTTAAAATAAAAAACAAATGTATAAATTTTCACCACTTATAAGAGTTTTGGAAACAAAGATCATTATATCTTATATCAAAAATGTCTGGGGGTTATCCCGAAATGAGTTAATATTTTAAAATTTTGTAAAAAAAAAATATTAATATAAAAAAAAAACACTAAAACATTGATCTCCTTGGCTGATTGTTATTTATGGGATTCGAAATTATTGACGTGGAACCACCACATATAATTATATCTAATTATATGTTATCCTATGCATGGTTTTCACTATGTCATTCTTAATGTCAATTTGTCCAAATTATTGGCAATTGTATGAACACGGGTTGTCATATGGTGTCATCTGAGTTGACATACAAGTGAAAACGTCAAATTTCAGTTTGTCAACAGATATTAAGCAAAATGGTCAGAAAACCATTTCCAAAAGCTTCAAGTGAACAGTTGAAGCCTATTCTTGATTTAATACACTCTGATATAGCTCAAATGAACGTCATAACACCAAGCGGATATCGATACTTTGTAATCTTTATCGATTTTAACAGGTATTGCGTTCTGTATTTATTAAAACATAAATCAGATGTTTCAGATCGATTGACACAAAATTCAACAAAACTCCCAAAATAATAAGGTCGGATCGAGGAGGAAAATATATTGGAGATCAAGTGAAATCATCGGCCTGATAACGGTAGTCGAAATTTTCGACTCCATACAAAATCGTTTTGCGTAAATTAAAAATTATAAAGAAATTAAATTCTGATTATAAATTTGTTATAACCTGATTCTTATTTATGCTAAATTCATTGGTACAATTTTTTTAATGTTGTGTTTTGAACGACTTTTCAGCAAATTTAACTTACTGTCGAATTCGACTACGACAACCGTAATAAGGGCCCATATTTGTCAAGATTAGGAATTAGACAACAATTTACTACCCCTATACCCCCCACAGCAGAATGAGAAAATGGTGCGATGTATGCTTGCAGACGCAGTGATGCTTACGTTCTCATACTGGCTCAAATGCGAAAAAAGCTAGATTAGAAAACCAATAAATTAGTTTTTGTTGGATATTCCCAAGTATGAAAAAGATCGTCATCAGTCGCGACTATACGATTCTATACGATAGAAGAACAAAAATCAAGCAAAAATAAAGAGATCTCATTAGAAACGGTCGCCATATCTTTAGAAAGCAATCAAGAAGAACTAAATCAAATTCCATTTAAAGAAGAAGAGTATTTGTCAGCGGATGGAGATCAGTATGTTTGTGATATTGCTGCTGCTAATGAGGAATTGAATGATATGGTTGCAAATAATAGTATATTAGAAGTATCATCGAAATCTAATGATACTCTTGTTATCAATAATCATTTCAAAATTTCATTGCGTACTAATAAAGGTCAGTTACCAAAAAGATACGTTAATATTCTGTGAGAGGAACCAAGGAATGCTAAAGAAATTGCTAATCGTGAAGATATGTCAAAGTGGATGGAAGCCATGAATGATGAAATGAACTCGCTGCAAAAGAATAAAACTTGGGAAATTGTTTTACTCTCCGTTGAATGCAAATAGATTTTTAAACTAAAAAAAGACGAATACGGTCGTATATCTAAGTATAAGTATTGCTCCTGTGGCTCTGCAAACGACATTCCGTACATTTTTAACTTTGGCAGGATCTCTTAAATACAGTGTTAAACATTATGATGTAAAAACTGCGTTTCAAAATGGTGATTTGAATGAAGAAATCTTTATGCACAGTTGTCTTGAAGAGTCAATAGGTGTGATGAAAATGTAGGTAAAATTAGCTTCCGGGGATTCATTTGTACTTGTTTTAAGGTCAAAAATATGCAAACCCCGAAATCGTAGCTGATCAGCTTCTCGAAATATCGCGAAAACATTATACCACATTCAGCTTTCCCCAGGATCACGAAACATGGACGTAATGGTTATCGATCTCATCGGTTTTGGTATTTTTTTGTATTTTTTTTTAATTTTTTGTGTATTTTTTTTTTAATTTTTTGTATTTTTTTTTAATGTTTTGTTGCATTTTTTGTATGTTTTTGTTTTGCATTTTTTGTATTGTTTTTATATTTTTGTGTTTTAGAATAAAATAAATAAATAAATAACTCAATATGTTTAAATATGAAACGACGAAAAGGCAGCAACTGCCTTTTTAAGTCTTAATCCATACGAAGAATCTTCTAGGTTGTTTATTTTATATCTTTTCCAGAATGTTAAGAAGTCTCTAAGAATAGATTCCCCGACTTGTTCGGACCACAACCCTAATCCATTGTTATTTAAGAATTGAACACAATCTTTTATGTACTTTAGCGAAACGTGTATTTTTAAGGTTTCAGAGACATCCTCAAGGCTTCCAAAAGCTTTCCGCAATTCAGGAAGATGATTATCTAACTCAGGGCCAACAGTATTTGTTGTAAAGCAGCAGTTAACAACTTTATTCATAGCTTTGAAAGTTGTAACAAAGGGCACCAATCTCAAGTTTCCCACGGTAATAACAATGGATCGAGTAATTTATCTGCCTCTGAGCAGTTTTCTGCACGCGTTTCCTTAAAAAATTTCACCGTGGTAATGTTTGGGAATAACATTTAATTTTTTTGTCCAGATCAATGCTGTTTCCCGACCCACTAGAGGAACTAAACCTTTTCAGAAAAGGTGATTAACAAATCCTTGTAAAATATGCAATTCGGGAATTATACACTTTTCAAGAACATAAGATTGGTCATTTTCAATTAAAAGAGGAGCATGAATCGTACTACGACATTGCTGAGAATGTTTCTTTCTATCTTTACCTATAGACCAAAAAAGTTCATAGTCTTTTTTTAAATCTCCGTATGTTTTTAGTCCTTTCTGTGTATTATTGAGTTCTAAATGTGATTTGTTATTTGTTGAAGTATTTTCGAAGGGTTTATCGTCTCAAATCTATTGTTGTTATAAAACAAAACGGACATGAATACATGGATGTCACAGTTTGCTGACCATTGATTAGTAATAGCAATTTAAAATCCGAAACAAACTAACGAGATATTATTGAGTTTAGTTAAATTAAATAAAAGTTCCATATTTTCATACGTTTCTTGTACGCAAGGTACAATGAACAGTAGTATTAACCTATTGACACTTGTTAATTTGCTTTTATTGCCTACGGAACCACCCACTGAACATTACAATCCTGATTAGATTCATATTCAACAATAATCAATTCCGAATAATTATCTAGAAATATTGTCATAGACATTTTAAAAAAACCCTGTTTCGCTCAATAACTATCGCTTCTACTAATTTTTCAGCATCCGCCCAAAAAACAGGTCTATTTTGTTTAGTCGTTGAATTTTCACAATCGAATTCAAAAATGCCATCGTTATATTCATTCTCTAACGTTTTTGAATTTTCAGAAGCATGTTGAGCGTAATATGACGGTACGGATTTTCTCCCAGCATTGCATCTTATAAAATTTATTAATTTTTCATATCACCACCCGATGCACCCGTATTAACTTGATAATTATCAAGGTTTTTGGTATTAAAAACTACTTCATTATGTTTAAATTTCGGATTGAAAAATACTTTTGCTTTTGAAACTCCAGTACTTAATGTTAGTTCGACGTAACTGACAGAGGGACTGTTACCAACATCCTTAGTTTTCTGTTGCATTTTTGTCTATAATAATGATGTAACAACTTGGTCTTTTTGTGTCGAAGGAAGCCTATCTATAATTTTAACAACATTTTTAGGACTGGATTTACAGGTATGTTTTTACCTTTACCTATTTCTTGAAAACATTTTGTGCACAATGTCATCAAATTATTAGGTTTATTGTTACATAATGGCGTCTTTAATGAAAGTCTATCATTTTTGGAAGATCCATAAAGCCCATTACAAGTATCGATGTGATTAGATAACGATCGTACATTGCTTTTACCTCTCTTGATTTGTTTATGACCTTTGAAATGCCCAGTTAGACAGATATAAGAATTTCACGAATTATTATTTTCACGAGTTTTTTTTGGTAATTGTATATCTTCGTAATTCGGCATAGTTTAAATGGTTCTCTTAAAAATACCATTGTGATAATCGAGAAGAGTTAAGTAACATGTGCCACAATTGCCTAATGGAAACTTTTCATCTGAAATATTGAAATTTTTATCCTACAAGCTTTTAATAAGATCTTCAACCCTTTTATTGATGAGAAATGAGTCGGTTTTCTTTTCCCGAAGACAATTTTCTTTCCATAAGGCGCACAAACTTTTTTTCTATTTTCTTTGTGGCAACATTTAAAGTGGGCATTATGAAATACAAAAATTCACTACTTAAGTTCGTTGAATAACGTTTCGCGCTCACACGCTTACTAAATCAATAATATATTATCTATAATAAATAGTATACTACTAGATCAATGCAATATGCTTACACGTACACACATACATGCATGTGTATACACCAGAGAACTGCAAAATCAACTTTTTTTTTGATTTAATCATACACAAAAATGTGTGCATTCATAATTAAAACAAAATAGAAACACATTTCATATATGATACTGTGTACATTAGGGTGGGACTTAAATCCGCTTTTTTCGAGTTTTTATAAGTAATACAATACTAAAAATATTCTTCTTTGTGAAATAAAAATATTTTTTGGAAAAAAATTTAGGTCGATATCTCAGGCTTGCCTAATCCGGAAAAATTTAAGTATTGTCTAAATTTTTTTTCATCTATTTTGATTGGAAAATTAGGCAATATTTTACTTTAACCGGATTGGGCGAGCCTGAGATATCGACCTAAATTAAAAAAAAAAATTTCACAAAGAACAATATTTTTGGTATTACTAATAAAAATTCTGAAAAAACGTATTTTAGACCCACCCTAATGTAGATATACGATTTATGAAATGTGTTTCTACAAAACCACCCCCTTTTTATAGATAAGAAACTATTTTGTTTTAATTATGAGTATACTGATACACGTTGTTTTTTCTGATTTATTCTACATCAAAATAATTATTGTTGGCTCGAATGAACAGAATAAAATCAATGGTATAACAACGACCGATGATTATAAATCAGTGACACAACATTTTGCACGTCGTTTAATTGATTTAAAATCATCAACAAATATGTGTGTTGGAGTATATTCAGCGTTTAAACGCAAGCACATATTTATTCTTGTGTTGATTGCGTATGAACGTTTTGCAATCAGCAGTTGCAGTTCTCTGGTATACACTTTCTCAACAAAAAAACATACTCAACAAAGTGTCCAGTAGGTAATTTCGTACGGTAATTTCACCATATAAAGTTACAAATGTTAAAAAATGTGTTTTCGCAATATTTCGAGAAGCTGATCAGCTACGATTTCGGGGTTTGCATATTTTTGACCTTAAAACAAGTACAAATGAACCCCCGAAAGGCGATTTTACCTACATTTTCATCACACCTATTGACCCTTGATCGAAAATTTACTTGAAAGCAATTTTGAAATTTCAAAACTTGGAGAAGTTAAGTTTTACCTTGGTATCAAAATTGAAAGAGGGGTTGACGGTTATTTTAAAATTAGCCAAGAAAATTATATACAACAAATAGTAACAAAAGCAGGACTCGAGGATTCTAAAGTGTCAAAAATTCCAATGGACATTGGCTACCTTAATCAAAATCATGGAGAATCTTATGTTTTAGAAAATAACTTTTTATACCACGAATAAATTGGTTGATTATTATATTAATGCGTAAATACTTGTCCTGATATAGCGGCTGTGGTATCTATTTTAAGATGCAAAATATGCAATCCCACTGAACTTGATTTTATTCAGTTAAAGAGACTTATTCAAAGGTACAAAGGATCTTAAGCTTATTCTTGGAAGTAAAAGTTGCAATGGTTTAGTTGGTTTTGCAGACGCAGATTGGGCTCAAAAAAGAGAAGATCGAAAATCTTATAGCGGATATGTTTTTAAATTTAATGGCGCTTGTATAAGCTGGTAATAAAAAGATAACCAAAGCTGCGTTAAACTTGTTAATAACGATAAATTTAGCCGTAGAACGAAACATATCGATACAAAATATAATTTCATAAATAAGCTTAAACAGAATGGCATAATAAATATAAATTATTGTCCGACTGAAAACATGGAAGCTAACATATTTACAAAACCGTTAAATTTTATTAAATTATGTAAATTTCGAAAATGTTTATTATTAGAATAGTTATTTTTGAAATGTTCAAAAATACTTAAACTTTATATTACTGAATAATTATTGTTCGAAATTAGTTTTAATAATTTTCATTTTATTTCAAAATATTTTTTGTCTCTTGTAATAAAACTTTGGAAAGATACGAAACAACTTTTATTCCTAAAAATATATTTTCCTGAATAAATGGATATATTCAAATATTTTCAATTGACAACACTCATACGTACAGGTCTAATAGATCGTCATCAGATCAGTCATTGATCATAATCTCTTTATACGGTTACTTATTACTTTAATAACAAGTTGTTGATATTTTTGGTTTCGCTATTATGTTTGTGTTAGTTTCAATTTTATCTTTAAGTGTGTGTATGTGAGCAGAAATTAATATAGTTCATTTACTATCAGCAAACTCTGTTTTGTTGCCTTGATGCTGGATAAATTATATCTCAAATATGCTCTAAAAAAAGTATTTTATGTGCATAAAATATACATTAAAAATATAGAAATATGCCCTTAAAATAGCTCTAAAAATAAAAAAAATTTTTTTTTTTTTAACAAAAATATTTTTTTTTAAATCAAAACAATTCAATTTAATATACACACAATATATTTTCTGTTACTGACTGTATTTAAAAATACGTAAGAGTTTGATTTTAAATGAAGAATCAATTGAAATTCATAGAAATATATCTTTTAACTATTTGAATTAGTCATTCAAAAACCAAACCATAAAAATACAGGCATTCAGTAGAAGTTGATATTTTCAGTTACACGTAAAATTTGTTGTTTTCTGTTTCTAAAAATAGAAATTCAAATAATTCCTTTTTGTTGTTTTGTGAAAGGAGTATGTTTAAATACAAATTTATTTCAATAAAAATCATAAGAAATTATTCAAATATACATACACTAATAGAAAAATTTGCGTAAGAGTAAACGAAAAAACAAAGGAACTAAATTTTAAAAAGGTATTACGAAAAACTTTAAATTTTTCCATATTTTAGTCAATTCTACATTTAGTAAAAAAAAGTATAAATATTTTTTTTATTTGGTTAGATGTCTCTTTCGGACTCTTTCGTGTCTGATTTTTGATTTTCGCTTCGTTATTTTTTTTATAAATCTTTTCATTTGAATTTTATAGTTCAGCTCTGAGGTCCAGATGAATAAAAACAAGAATTAATGATTTTTATTAATGTTTTATTTCCCAATATTTCGACTAGATTCTCTAGTCATCTTCCGCGGTTCTAAATGAGTACATAAAAACAAACTTACAAATTATTAAAAATTATACAAAAAACAAAAATTATCACAAATTAATTACATTTAAAATATTAATATTGATCACAGGACACACTTGTTGTTCCCTTGTGTGAGCATTTTTCTATGTCTTGTTTATAGTTGAGTCTCTTCTCTGCTGGAAAATAGATTATGTGGATCATCACTAATGTATATCTTCGTGTACAGTGGTTTTTCCTTTCTTGTAATATTTTTACGTTCTCGAAGTTTGGTTTATCTTCTGTTATGGTACAGTGGACTGCAAGTGGCGTTTTTGTCCAATTGGATTTTCTAAAGCTTTCTGCTCAGATTTGTGAGATGCTTTTCTAGTCTTTAATTTTGATTTTGTAGTACCAACATATACGTTGTCACAAACGTTGGATCTGTCTCCGTTGCAGCTAATTTCATAAATTAAATTGGATTTTTCCCCTTCTTCAATTTTTGACTTTGTTCTGCTAAATAATTTATTCACCGTGTTGTTCGTCTTGAATGCTAACTCATATTTTTCTTTGTCACATATGTCAGAGTGTCGCAACCTTTCTGAGAATTTCGGAACATAAGTTAAGCCCTTGTATATTTTCGCCGGTTTTTCCATTCTGATTCTTGAAGTTGTCTGTGTTATAAATCTTTTTTTTTAACGGTTTCTTCTTTTTGATTAAAACAATAAAGCCGAGTTTTTGGGATGTGAGTCAGAGAACTGCAAATGCTGATTGCAAAACGTTCATATGCAATCAACACAAGAATAAACATGTGTTTGCGTTCAAACGTTGAATATACTCCAACACACATATATGTTGATGATTTTAAATCCATCAAACGACGTGCAAATTGTTGTCACTGATTAATAATCATCGGTCGTTTTTATACCATTGATTTTATTCTGTTCGTTTGAGTCAACAATAATTATTTTGATGTAGAATAAATTCGAAAAAGCAATAAATAAAGCGTATGTGTGTATTCATAATTAAAACAAAATAGTTTCTTATCTATAAAAAGGGGGTGGTTTTGTAGAAACACATTTCATAAATTAGGGTGGGTCTAAAATCCGTTTTTTTTTAATTTTTATTAGTAATACCAAAAATATTGTTCTTTGTGAATTTTTTTTTTTTTAAATTTAGGTCGATATCTCAGGCTCTTCCAATCCAGTTAAAGTTAAATATTGCCTAATTTTCCAATCAAAATAGAAGAAAAAAAATTTAGACAATATTTAAATTTTTCCGGATTAGGCAAGCCTGAGATATCGACCTAAATTTTTTTTCCAAAAATATATTTCTATTTTACAAAGAAGAATATTTTTAGTATTGTATTACTAATAAAAATTCGAAAAAAGCGGATTTAAGTCCCACCCTAATGTACACAATGTCATTTCATATGTGTTTCTATTTTGTTTTGATTACGATTACATTCATACGCGTTGTTTGTTGTTTTTTCTGATTTATTCAACGCTGACTTTTTGTTGAGTGATTACATTTGCATAAAACATAATCGACAGATGATTCAAACTGATCCCAATTACGCGTTCAGTAACATGATGCTGATTTCATTCTACAGTGAATTTTATTGAATTATTAAATGTGAACAAGAATTTTTGTGTATGATTAAATCAAGAAAAAAGTTGATTTTGCAGTTCTCTGATGTGAGTTAAACTTGGTTAAGTTAAACCGAAAACGAATTTTTCCTGCCATTTCCATGTTTATAAACATAAATTTGTCGGAACAACTTTTCTTTGCATAGAAGTTTGGTCTTCATTGAAATAAAACAGCACAAAACAAATATTAGTTTATAGTATATTAAAATAAAAATAATTCAAAATATGCCATAAAAGACACAAATATGCTCTAAAAATTTAGAAATATGCCCTAAAAATATGCTTTTACCTCAAAATATGCTCTTAATGTTGAAATATGTAAAAATATGCTCTAACAAGTTGATGCCTGAATTCTAAAATTGTTCTGAATCGGAAAAATAGTTTATCCGTACGACGCACAGGAAAAAACATGATATTGCATACTTGCGGTTTCCCTGTTAATTACTTAAAGTACATTTTTCTATATAATCTCAAGTATTCAAATTCATTTAATTATAAAAGACATAAATAAAATATAACTAAATATTCTGGAAAAAATAGTTAGTTTTTTATTATATAATTCAGATTCAATTTTGTCAACTGAACTGCTTGGTTGCAGCCACCAATAAAAATGCGGTTATTACAACAGAATTTCGGTTGGAACACCATATTTCAATTGGCCCAGGAATATATTTGATTTCAACAACCAACAAGTTCGGTTGCTGCATCCAAAGCATTCAGTTAGCAAGAAATTCGATTGCCACAATGAATCTGTTTTTTGTGTGTACAAAATATTTTTATTTTTCCAAATAACATATTGTTTTAAATATTTACAATATTTTTTCCTTATTTTTTGTTCTTCTTTTTTAACTCATTTTATCTTCGGGGCTTCAAACACTTATTTGTATTATTGCCTCAAGTGTTTTCTGCTTACAGTTTCTTTGTTTTATTTTCGTTTTTGTTCTTGTATTTAGTATTTTTGGGTTATATTCAGGGTTGTCATATATGGCGATTTTTGGCCAAACGTGGGAATTTTTAATCTTATTTGTGAGTTTATTTTTACATCAAAACATATGTATTTAAAATTGAAAATATTAATTTAACAACTTAAAGTATTGTTATATGTATTACATATTAGTACATTTTCACGTTTTATTTTTGAGTATACTGAATTTTTTTAATAAAATATGCCATTAGTTTCAACTTGTCACTCATGTGCTGCACTCATTGAATCGTTTACCTTTGATTTTAGGTTTGTTTTTTCCAACTTTATATAAATATTCCATACAAATTTAAGTAGATATAGACTTTCTAAGTAGTTATAGATATAGCTGCTTAAAAGTTAAGAATTTATAAAAATATTTGAAATTTTTGTATTTGTAATTTGATAAAGTATTAAAAACAACAAAAGCTAACAAATGAATCATGGGTATTTTAGTAATGGTATAACAGGGCGTTATTGTAATTGCTATATTTCGGCGCAGTCCATATACAAAAACAGCTTTCTACAATGTAAATAGTTGTCTGTGTATCGTGACTCAAAGTTGGTTACTTTTTTTTAATCGAAGACGTGGCTTTTTAAATATTTGCATTATTTCGAAAAATTTATATAAATGTGAAAGATCTAAGCTTTCATATGATACAGGATTTGTAAAAATAATTGCTTATAAGTTTAGATCAGTTTAAACATAAAGTATTTATCCAACTTTGAGGCGCTAAAACTATCCAACTTTTAGCATCGATACACCGTGAATTTTTAAAAACCAAAACAGCACAGATATTACAGGAACGTTGAATATCTATGTCCAAATTTTCACTGATATCCATAGAATGAGTCTTTGATTTTTTAATATCATTTCATATTTTTTTAATTTAAATTTATGTTTTTTGAATATCAAATGGTGTTTTTTAATGTGAAATAATATTTTTTAAATTTAAAATGTGACTTTTTGATTTAAAATTGCTATTTTTTTTTATGAAAATGTTGTTTTTTGAACTTATTAATTACTAATTAATTATTAATTAGTCAGTAAATTTTAATAAAGGCATATAAACATATCAATTTAGTAATTTATATGTTGAATTCGATGCGGAGAAATGCTGAGGATGACTTTTTATTATTATTTATATGCTGTATGGTTATAGCCAGAGTTACCAAGACGGGTAGGAATACAAAAATATCGTTTAAATTTACAAATAGATGATCCAACGAAATATTACACATCATTCATTCATTCCATATATAGATAAAATAATCTCAAGTATGACAAATAGATTTTCCGGTCATAATAATGTAGTAAAGAATTTATACAATAATGTACAAAGCCGAGTCGTTGACGATTCGTCAAAAACGTACTTAGGAAATTCAAGCTGTAAATTTAATCAAATAGGTCGAAAATTTCAGGTTTTGTAATTACTAGCTTTTTTAAAAAAAATATAGAAAATATATAAAAATAAAAATCCTGGGCACGCAACTGTGTATCAAACCCATTTCTCCCAATAAATGCGGTTTAATTTGGATCAGTTTTTGAATATGATTTATGCAATTTTGAAATGGATGATGAAAGTATTTATACACTTCAAGAAAATTGTTTAAAAATGCTTTTAAAAGAAATGATAATATTAACATATTTAAAGTTTACCAACAATTTTCTATTTTAAAATGTAGCAGTTTACTAAGATAAACAAAATTTGTTGTTGTTTAAGAAGCTTAGAAGATTTTTATGAATCCTTAAATACCATTAAATGTATATGAAACTCAATGGGGAAAATTATGATGATATTCTATCTAATTTACACGATTTTTGGCCAAAAGTTTTTAATTATAAGAATATGGTAGGTACGTAACATTGTAAAGGAATTGTATTGGTTGCACTTCATATATTGGTGATTCCAACTAGTGTAATGCCTGTGTTGAAAGAGTATTTTAAATAATGAATTCTACTAAAACTTGTCTACAAAATAGACGTTTTATGAACAGTTACAATTTAAATGAGTATTATCTTTCACACCTCAAGAAATGTTGAGGAAACAAGACAACGATAACGAATATGATGATACTGAAGTATACAGACTTTTATATATATGTATGTAATATTAGCTTAAAAGCCCGATACTTCGTTATCGGTAGTTTTAAATATCGGAATATGTTGAGAAGAAAATATTATTCTATTTTCTAAAGATTTTACTATTTAAATAAATTTGTTTCATCTTTTGAAGTGGATGTTTAAATTTAAAGTTTTAAATTTATTGTTTATAGGTCATTCAAGGGGGACGTGCCCAGTGTTAACTGTTTAAATATCACTTGTTTCCCTTTCCATCCCATTTCGTTCTCCTTGTCTAATGATTCTTTTCCACCCGTTCCCATTACATTTATTTCCCCTCGTCTAATGTTTCAATTACACTCGTTCCCCATTCCATTTTATTTTTTACCCTATCAAGTGTATCAATTTCACTCGTTGCTCATTTCATTCCATTTCGTATCCCATGCCTAGTGTTTCAATTTTACTCTTACCTTTCCCATTCCATTTCTGTCCCCTTCCAATTTGCAACTTTACAAATATTTCCCCATATATACCATAACGGGGGTATGCAGAGTTCCCAGTTAAATATCCGGAGTCCTTAATTTTTACCATGTTCCAGACCAAAATTCTAAGATGTACCTCAATAATGAGTTAGTTCATACTCCAGGTAACACATATATCAAATTTCAGATTTTTCCCTTTGAACCCCTATTTTTAATTAAAATTCTAAATTGTAGCTGATCAAAGAGTAAGCACACACTCCAGTTAACACATATTTAAAATTTCAGCTTTCTGGCTGAATCGGTGGGGGCAGCCCGTTAAGGGGTAGATTTCCCCCTTTTTACCCCTCGCCGTAGGAATTTACAAAATCCCACTTGGGTGGATGTCTACACCTCAGGTGAAATCAATGTACACAATTTCAACCTTCCAGCTCTAACGGTTTTGCCAGGCCGTCGAGGGGGTGAATTTCATCCTTTTCTGCCCCTCATGTTTGATCTTCAAAAATCACGTCTTATCTGTTATCTACACTGAAGAAGGAGCCTGCATACCAAATATCAACTTCCCATGTCCAACGGTTTTGAAAGGCCGTCGAGGGGGAGAATTTCACCCTTTTCTGCCCCTCCCCGTTGGATTTTTCAAAAATCACGTCTTATGTGTTATCTATACTGAAGAAGGAGCCTGCATACCAAATATCAACTTCCCATGTCCAACGGTTTTGAAAGGCCGTCGAGGGGGAGAATTTCACCCTTTTCTGCCCCTCCCCGTTGGATTTTCCAAAAATCACGTCTTAGCTGTTATCTATACTGGAGAAGAAGCCGGCATACCAAATTTCAACTTTCCAGGTCAAACGGTTTGGGAAGACTGTAAAGGGGGAGACTTTTCGCCTTTTAAATCCCCATTTTTACCACATCCCTGGTCAAAATTCTAAAATATACCTTATCAAGGAGTTAGAACATGCTCCCAGGAATGCGTATTTTAAATTTCAGGTTTCTAGCTAAATGGGCTTAGGCAGGCCGTGAAAGGGGAGTTTTTCCCCTTTTTGCGCCTCCCCGAAGGAATTTCCAAAAACCAGTCTTAGCGGATTTCTAAGCCGGAAGGGGAGCCTACATACCAAATTTCAGTCTCCTACCTCTTGCGGCTTGAGCTGGGCGATGTTTAATGAGTCAGTCAGTTAGTCAGTCAGTCAGTCAGTAACGTTATTCCTTTATATATAGAGATTGCAAACAGATTAAATGTTTTTATGTAAATATACTGTTTAAAGTAACTAAAGGACCTGTTTTTGTGCTTATGAATTATTTTTTGTTTTTAATAAAAATTAAAAAAAAAATATGTATTTTGGCAATTTTTTTTGGGATTTTTAGCGCATTTTTTCTTATACTAATTTCTAATTTTGTTATAATCTAAAAAAAAAAAACAAAAACTTAAAAAAAATGGTTTTGGCGATATTTGGCATTAAATTTGGCGATAGAGGTAAAAAAGATCTGACAACCCTGGTTGAATCGTGTATCGCACTTTACTTATACCCTTTACTCAATAGTGTCATGCTGTTTTTCTTGCCCCCTCTTATTAAAAAATATACAAACATTTATGCAGATACAAAAAGAAGTTGCAAAAGAATAAACTCTTTAAAGAGTATAACATATACAATTGGACCCAAAGTTACTTATTTACTGAGAGAGATATTATCCTTGCAAAAATTGTTTTTGCTATTTATATTTTATACAATATTGTGTCACGTTGTAGTTTGCCCGGATACCATGTATTTTTTGTATGATAATTATCAAATTATATAATTTAAGATTTATTTTATATAGTTATATTTAGCATTTTTCAGATCAATTCATATATTGTTGTATATAATTGCAGTAACTTATATGTAACAATATACAATTTGATCCGAAAATGGAGAATTAAATTAAAAAAAATTACTCTTATATAATTTAATACAATCGTAAAAAATATTAGTGTTTTCGATTATTCTACCCTGCCGGTTAACTGGTTAAGGCATTATACAAAAAAATTACGAAAATTGATTGTTCGATTATTCTAGTCGATTAATCGAAAAAATTGGCGATTAATCTTTGCAATTTTTCATTAATAAGAACACAAAGAGCTGTTTGTTTGTGAAATATCAATTTAGGTCTACCTTCTTAAACAATCATGCCTTATAAACATTAACCCTAAATCAGATAAATGCAGCGTAGACAGTGTTTAACCGCACTGCGACAGGTGTTTTTTATTTACTTTATTTGTTACCAAAGTTTTAAACACGAGATATAGGTGAAAAGAGCACAGGTTCCTAAAGTACCTATCACATAACCGGTTAAGAGGTCATGACAAGTACTTTTGCGTTGATTCTGTAATATTTTCTTTGGGGTTAGTTGTGTGACATGTTCTTTTAGACCAGTCCTGTGACATGTCACAGAGGGAAATTGACCCCCTCCTAGGACAAGCCCATGTTAAAGTGACCGGTCCTTTTGAAAAAAACCGGTCCGGTGACTAGTCCCTATCACAATGAACCGGCCACGTGACATGTCTTGGCATAAGTCCTTTTTCTTCAGGGGACCTATTCTGTTTTTTTAATATTTATTGATTAATTTGTTTTGAAAAACTACAACAAAATAGAAAATTATCTGCTGTAAAAATTAACTTTGCAAAATATTTAAGATTTTAAAAGGTAGAAACCTGTGAAATAAACAGAGAAAACAGATTCATTGTAACAACCTAATTTCTTGCCAAACGAATGGTTTGGTTGGAGCTACCGATATATTTGTTTGTCGCAATTGAAATCCGGTTAATGCAACAGAATATCTGTTCAAACCAAATGTTTAAATTGTATCAGGAAACATTTTGTTGGGACAACAAAAGAATTCGTTTGCTGCAACCAGAATATTCAGTTGGCAAGAAATTCCGTTGTCACGATGAATCTGTTTTCTCTGTGTAGCCTTGCATCTACATTAGGGTGTCCGTTATTTTTCAAAGTGGAAAAATTGTTGGTCTCACCCCTCAAAAAGTTGAGGCTTGATGCAAAAATGACTCACGCCCCTGTGACCACGCCTTCCCTTGCTGACTTACGGTTGAAATTTTATTAATCACACTTATACGGCATGATAGCCCACAAGTCGAAAAATATGGTAACATCATGAAAATCATTCTGTGCAACCAAAAAATACAATTTTAAAAGTGTTTAAATTTCATAATTTTTATTTAACGAAATTTTTGTACAATTAGGATAAAGTTTTCGATGCTCATGAACACATTGCATAACATATGCTATCTGACTTTCATTCTTTGTTATTAGACCATGATAGTCTTCCCCTAACTTCACCGATCTTTCCGCAGTATCATTTACAACCTTCAAATTCTTAATTAAATTGCATCCAATGATATAAGACTCCTCATTTTCCCATTTCTGAGGATCTTCTTTTAAAAAAGAGGCATCTATATTGAACCGTGAAAAAAAATTTATGCTTCTACTTGTTATAAAAAAATCGATTGATTTTCCTGAAAACAAAAAACCATAGTTGTAATGTCAGTCTTTGCAAAAGTATTTATAGAACATCATTTAATATTTTACCTAACAATGCTTTTAAATCCTTATAATCGACCGCCAGCTTTTTCTCTGCCCTAAAATTTGCATCTGTTTTTAACGCCTTCACCATATTTGCTCTTTTAGTGGCATTTAATCTCAAATCAAAAAATGCTAAAGCAGAAGTTTCTTCAACCAGATACCATAAGTGGTTACACAGTTTTTTTAGCAGCTGCTTCTGACGTAACTGGATCGATGTTTTCGTACAATGCAAGATTTTGTAAAGCAAGATTTTGACACAAGCTTCAGTGGCATTGGGACAGTTGAACCATGCTTTAACATAAAACTTTATGATAAAAATGCAAACATCTGCTAGTGCATTCTCTTGATCAGCTGGAGTGAAATATTGTTTTCGTAGCAAAAATATTTTTAAGCAGTATATTGCTCGAGACATCCATCTCGCTTGATGCATTGCTTCAGGTGGTCGAATTGTTACATTTTTTCTTTGTCTGCGGTTATAAAATATTCCGTCAATTCTAAAAACTCACGATAATCCTCCCTCGTTTGAGTTTTAGATAGTTCTTTAGAAACAAAAGTCATTATATCTTCTGCTATGGGTTGTATGCTATTACGGCAAAGTTTATGATCCATTCCGCTCGATATTTTTGTCGGGTTGATCTTCTTCCAACAGTTTTTAAAATTTTTAAACGGCACATCTGGACTCGTTGTTAAATGGGGCAACTTCTTTTCAAACACTGCTTTCAAAATTAATTCGTAGATATGATAGCGACAAGGGAGGTAAAGCAGGTCTCTACCGAGCTTTTTTTCCAAAAGCACACAAGCTCCATTCAATCGACCAGTGTCTTTCAAATTCCACTTCTCCAATGCATTAAACACGGCTGTTGCTTGCGCTTCCCCAGTTGCATTGTCAAGTTTTGGAATCTCAAGTATCTGCTCCATGTCGGTTCCAGTAGCAATTATTGGTAAGCATTCAACATCTTTCTCATTAACACCTTAAATCATAAAAATATATAAATTTGTATACAGAAAAATAATAATTGCACTTACTCAATGCAGGCAATAGCTTTCCGTGCCAATGAACAACAAGAAATGGTTGTACCGATTCCTTAAACTTTGCTTATATATTTTGAGCACGCTCACATCTAAGTTTTGCACGTTCTTGATGGATTGAGGTCTTGGTGATTATTAAATTATCCAAGTTGTGGCCCAAAGCTTCAGCTGCAGCTTGCAATATAGAAACTGAATTGCGGGCGCTTACTTGACAACGATCTAGGACTGCGACTAATTTTGGAGTGATGAAGTGTTTAGTTGCCCTCTTTATTACCGCCGATTGCTGACACGGTGATGTTGAATGGAGCTCATTAATTTCTTCCTCTTCTGTATCTGAATCGTCTTCGCATAAATTCTCACTAAAATGTTTAGGTATTTTAGTGACAAGGTGACACTGCTGACGGTTTAGTTCATCTTGTTTACGCTTTTCTCTTTTCTTCTCAACTTCAGAATACACCTTGTCAACCCCACCCATACAACCTACTCGACCTGGTTGTCTCTGGGAAATAAGAAATTGCCTGTGCTCTTCTATTTTCAGCATTGACAAAGCATCAGCGTGAGCCACATCAAAAAGGTTGTCCAAATTATTTTTGAAAACGTTTTCTCTTTCACGAAAGACATTGCCATCTTTTTTTATTATTTTTTTGGAGATAACGCCATTCATCATACATTTTTAAAACTTTTGATATGCAATGTTGATTTTGTTTGGTTGGTATTCGGGCTTTTTCCCAAAAAATCATAACTTCGCGTATCAGTAAGCTTGCACTTTCACAAGTATTTAATTTAACTATTCTCACATTATAAAAAAAACTGATAGAACTTGTCTATTGGATGGTAATTTTGATCCTTTTATGTTAAAATCAATGCCTTCAACCAAGTAAATATTGTTGTTATTTCTTAAAGATAATAACATTTTGCTTTCAAACACTCTTGCTCAACATAAGCAAAAAGTATATAATCTCAAGAGTATGTTTCTCTCTCACGAACTTTTTAGTACTCTCTTAGAACACGAACATAGTTTGGCGGCAACAAAGGTGAGTTTTGGTCGGCAACTTTTAGTAGTGCTTAGCGGTGCTGCCATATAACCAATTTTAACTTTTTTTTTTGCCGTTTTTTGGGATGCTAGAGATTTTTCAGATTATTTCATAAAAAAATGTTTTTTTATTTTATTCATGTATTTTTTCAGATTTTTCATATAAAAATATAATATTTGTTCAATATACTATTTATTTTTACTAAAATTAGACATGTCTAATAAAGCAAAAAAATACAACAAAAATTTGCAATTGTGATAAAAAATAGTTACGAATTCAAACATAACATTGTGACATGAAAAGTATTAAAGTGTGTACACACACATTGACCAACTATGTCTATTCATATCCATTATTTCCCATTTCTATGGTGAAAATATATGATAAAGAGAATAAATATGCTATTAATTGTTGTAGCATATAACTAAAAACCTATAAAAACTGCAATAATTTGAAAAAAAAAAATTGTTTTCATGAAAAAACTGGTAAACAGTTAAGAATCCCAAAAACTGGGAAAAAATTACACTGTTTATGTGGCAGCACTGCATACACCAAATTTAATGTTTTTCAACAGTTTAGCAACTTTGAAAATGTTGCCCTCTCATTTGAAAATGTTGCCGCTGAACTCTGTACCATGTTGAATTTCTGGTAGAGTGGGAAAAATACTCTATAGTAAATTATATACTTTTTGACATAAGTCACCAGACTAAAGGCATTGCTCTATTCTATATCAGAATATTTTTGAAACGGTAAATTGCAAGCAGTCAGGCCCGTAGTCGGGATTTTGTTTCAGGGGTGGCCAAATATAAAAATATAATTATAGACAGCTTTTTTTGGTATAAAAAATCTTGAAATGTACGTGCTGGCACATTTTGAAAGCAAATAATACAGAACATTTATAACAAAAACGTCTGCATGTCCTAAAAATTGATATAAAATTTGATTTTTTCACTAACTGGAAATATTTCGCGGGTGTTTTGGCCCCATTCAAACCCCCTGGCTACGGCATTGCAAGCAGTGGCACAAAAGCAAAACAAAACCAATATAACGGGACATTTTTTATGATAACACTGTGGAACAAATTCAGGTTAGTAAAAGTTAGGTCGATTCTGAAAGTGAGGGGTGAAAATAGAGGCTAAATTAGAAGACCCGTTCGCGGCGTTTGTTTATGTTAGTTCGAATTTGTTTTTAATCGACCTTCGAACTTTGCAGTCAAATGCCGATTTTCAGCATATTGTTTATATGGTTTTTTGGCTATAACTAGTCGACTAATTGATATTTTTTAATCTGTAAAAGCCAAATTATTGCTAGAGACCTGTCCAACAATTAAAATTTTTTAAAAAATTTATCTAACTTTTGCTAACCTGAATTTGTTCCACAGTGTAATTCGATTTCAGAGAACTGCTGTAGGAAAGAAATTGGTGGTATAAAACATTGAAAAAACTAGTAAGTTAATATAAGGTAGAAGAAGATTATGAGTGTAGTTGAAGAAAATTTCAACCGCAAGTCGGCACGGGAAGGCGTGGTCCCAGGGGCGTGAAATTTTTGGAGAGTCATTTTTGCATCAAGCCTCAACTATTAAAAAAAAATCGCCCATACAAATAACGGACACCCTAATCTACATAAAAGGTTTTTTTTCGAATTTCATATAAATATTTTATACAAATTTAAGTACTTACTAAGTAGTTATAGATATAGCTACTTAAAAACTAAGAATGCATAAAAATGCTGCCAAGTCTTAGAAATTATTGGCTTTTCTCTTTTAAATGTAAACAAAAGCTAAAAAATGAATTATTAGCCTGTTCCTTTATTTGGAAAAAAACACGTTCGTTCGCTTTCTAGGTGAAAGAAAACTGATTTGGGTTTCACTACCTCTATTTCTATGCGAACGATGACTCGAACGACAAGTCGAATGAAAACGTAACTGTTTTCATACAAAATTTGGTTTCTCTATTTCGAACAGTGCGAACGCAAATGCCAAAATCAGTTACTTGCTATTTTTTTGTCGAATGATATATATTTGATATTTTTAAAAACAAAATAAAATAAAGCAATGGATAACAAAAGGTAAGTACAAAATAATACAAATATTTATAGTTTATAAAGAATTTTAAAATTTTAAAGAAAGTTAAAAAAAAACAACAATGGACCAGCCGAAGACACTTGTATTTTATATGGAAGAAAGGCCTGATTTTACCGAGGGACTCTGGTGTTCAAAACAAACAAGTTTTCCGCAGAGGAGGAAAATTTGACCAGAAAACTAAACTCCGCTTCACACCTTACTACGCTGTTGCTGAGTGGTAAAAGGTAAGTGTGTGTTGTTTGTGGCTTACGTTTGCCCCAAGCAGCTCATATTTACATTTTTTATTTTACAAGAGCAACAGGCAACAGAAAAGCACTCCGAACAACAATCCCACCCTCAACCAATCTATAAAAAAATTCACAAATAAACACTTTCTCAAAAAAAAAAAAAAAATTGATTTGTTTATTGTTATTTGTTTATTTCATTTGTCATATACAGCTGATCACTGTTAAACAGGGTTGTTTTTATCTTTAAGCAGTTTAGTAGTATTTTTGGTACTTTTAAAGACAATTGTAACAAATGCTCATATATCTGGCATCGCTGTGATTTGTAAATGCGTAAGAAACAAAAATTTACACACGTAAATAAAGACGATCGAAGGCTTTCGAAATAGAGAAAACCCAAATTTATTCGAAGTGGAGTGACTTGCTTTCGTTCGACTAGTTTTCTGTTTGAAATCGAGGAACAGGCTATATGTGTTTTTAAGTAAAGTTAGAGCAGGGCAAACTATATAATTGATCTATTTCGTGTTCCCGCGAAGTTTATATACGAAAGCAGCTTTCGTACAAAGGCGGCCCCAAATGGTCAATTGTAATTGTTTACAAAAAATAAAGAAAAGTCAGGTAAGTAGTGATAGTCGTTTTCTTGCGGTAAATTTACTCTGTGTGCATAAACGAAAAGAAGTACACACATTATGCGTAAGTTAATACACACATAATTGGTAATTTCACATTGAAAGTGCGTAAAAGTTAAATGAAATTTTTAAAGTAATTCTAAAATTTACTAAAATTGTGCGTAAAAAACCTATTTGAAGAGTACATATACGCATGAAACGCCTTAAAATGCATTTCTATATGCGTAATTACCCTATGGGTCCTCGAGTTGGTTCTCTTATATGAAAGTAACCGGTAACTTTAACATGGGATTGTCATAGGAGGTGGCAATTTCTACCTGTTAAGCTACTTGCGACATATTGCTGACCTTGTTTAGGGTACCATATCACTGCATTGGGGTAAGTGAATGCGCAAAAGAACAGAATAGAATTATCTTACACATAACTAGTCTCATGTGTCTAACATGATGTGTATCAGAACTAGTACAAAATGAAACGTAACGTTACTGGCTCAAATGTACATACCACAGGACTGAGGACAAGTAATTAATAAAAAACTAGTTACGTATCAATCACAATGTGTTATGTTGCAGAACTTGTAGGGAATGAATAATTTCGTGACTATCACTTGACTGTTGTAAGTGGATATGTCAAAGAGCAAACGAAAATTAGTTAGCATGTAACCTGTCAATATTTCTTCCGCGTGTCTCATATTAAGAACATGTTTCTGAAAGATTCCATAAGATTCAGTCACAAAATTTACCTACAAAGTTTATTACAAAAGTTCTTACAATTTTTTATAAAACAAATTATTCTATCGAAACAAAATTAATTTAATATAAATAAAATCATATCCCACTTTATTCAATACCAAATTATTCCATAAAAATGATTATAAATTAATCACAGACTTGTGAAAAATGTTTGTTCAAATAAATTCGGAAAATGGATTAATATAATTTTAACAAATTTAGTCTAAGGGCCAGTATTATAGCAACAACTTATTAGGACTTAAATTTTACTTAAGAAATTTTCAAACACATATCCATTATAATTATATAGTCGTATAGTATAGTTAAGCGAAAAATAATTTTTATATAATATAATTTAATGAATTTTGTAATAAAATTTTAACAATGTTAAGAGAAAAGAGTCGTCGATCGAAATTTTCAATAACAAATTTTAATAGTCCTCATTTCTTTGGTCCACATTGATGTTATGTTCATTTCTCTCTAGTTACATGATATATCTATAAAGAACTAGTCAAGGTTCGGCCACCGTTTCAATAGTTGGGACACTGGTAATTTTACAGTTTTTACCACTTTATCAGACACGGAGTTATATTTTACACCAGTATTGTGACATGTCCCTCATTCAGCTATCACAGATTTATCACCTTGCATCAATCGACCCTTCATTTCCCGTATGGCATATAAAACTAATGCGTATATTTACCAACGCACGGTTTAAATTAAGCTGCAGACAAATATTTTTTTTGAAAGAATAAATTTATTTTATGTATGTATGTATGTTTTAATAATAGTGAATTATAAATATAATACATAATATATTTCGAATGGGTATTTGCTACGATGATGGTCATCTTGAATTTAAATTCACAAATATTATATTTATAAAATTTTGAAAAATTAATTTTCGTTTTTAGCTTTTTTTTTATTATACCCTTCACCATAGGTGGAAGGGTATATATAAGTTTGTCATTCCGTTTGTAATTTCTACAATATTGATCTTAGACCCTATAAAGTATATATATTCTGGGTCCATATGAAGAGCGAAGTTGATTTAAGGATGTCCGTCTGTCCGTCTGTCCGTCTGTCCGTCTGTCCGTCTGTCCGTCTGTCCGTCTGTGTGTTGAAATGGGTTTTCCGAAGAACCCAGACATGATGAGGACTTGATTCTTTTTTATTTCTGTTACATGTGATCCATTTCTGTTTGCTATTAAAAATCAGACAGATCGGTTAATAAATGGCTGAGATATTAGCAAAAAACCAGGACTACCTCTAATTTTTCCAGTAAAATCCCTTTGTTTAATAAGAGTGTGAAGATAAATACGTAGGTTAAATACGTTTCACAACTATTGTGAATGATATAAATAAAAAATAAATAGTAGTGTCGCCAACTTTTTTTTGCCTAGAAAATGCCAAATTTGACAAGAAAAGCGCTGAAACATATGGAAAAATATAAATTTGAGATTTTACATGACATATTATTTTGGATTAAAATTTTTGGACATTTAAGAAAAAATAAATGGGGATACCGCTTGTTTGTGGAGAGCTATGAGGTAGTAGATTCCAACGATGTATTCATCTCCTTCAGAATACCATGGTGAAGGGTATATAAGATTCGGCATAGCCGAATTTAGCCGCTCTTACTTGTTTTTTTTAATGTTTTCCTATTTCCAAATGTCAAAATATTTATTACCATTCTAAGTTAGTATATTTACAAAATTTGTGCGTAAATTTTTATTTTAACAAAATAAAAATAAATTTGACGCAGTGTTTAATTTTAAAAACATTATGTCTAAAAATACTTTTTGTGTATGTTATTGTATATGAAAGTGTGTACAAAACATGTTTAGGCATTTTGTGCTTATATTTACCGAATTTTCGTAATATTACATAAAACTTTACCCATTTTATTGTAGTACATTTACAAAAATTTTTTAGAGTGTAGTTATAGATATAGATATAAAACCTAAAGTTAGATTTCTGAACACAAAAAGTAGATATTTTAAATATATATATATTTTTTTAATTCTAATACAAATTATTATTATCGATTTCTTGAAGTAAAAAATTTTACTTGAGTAAGGTCCACTATTATGTTACTAAAAGTAACTACTTACTTTACTATTGTTAGTAATTATTTATTTCTTCACTGTGAGTAACCCTGCTAGTAACTTATTATTCTCAATTATTTTGTAAGCGAGAGTATAATAACCACCCATAAATTTTGTGACATCGCGAACATAAGTAATTAAGCGGGTAAATAGCTTGGTAATTAGTGAAACTCTGTGTGCTACTTACTTCCTTAATTACTTGGTAATGTCTGTTTTTGCTGGGCGTAAAAAACCAATATTAAAAAAATAACCGGTTAATCGACCTGTTTAAAGCGATTATTCAGGTCGAATAAATATTTGAGTTTTAAATTATTTGTTTTGACATTAACCGAATCGGACACACTAAAAACTATACTTTTCATGCATGACAAAGCACAACAAGATATAAATGTATATATTTATATATGAATATATAATAATTTTTTGTATAAAATAAATAAAGTTTTACTGAAACTCGTCCATTAAAAATTTAATTAACTTATTAAATAAAAATGTCAATGAAAATGTGTCACTAAAGGCTAGTTTCATGAAAATTAAAAACTGTTTTGGTAAATTTAAGAAATTTTTTATTCACTTTTTGATATCTTTGCACTTTGCAAAACTTGTCCAATAAAACTCTCGCATCGATAAAGTTTTTACAAAAAAACATGTAAAATGCAACCTTGTTCTACTTTCCATAGGGTGAGTCACAGACAATTAATTATATATTAATCCAAAGAAGATAAATAATGCGCTGTATTCATGTTATTTCTTTATTAAATTAGTGATTCTACAAAAGTAAATGTTTCCACAGGTTTAAAAGTTAAAAGCTCTAAAAAATTTGCACTAAAAATGCAATCAACTTTATCATCTATTAACACAGGGTGAGTAAAGTGGGGTGACCATGCATTTCTCGACGCGAATACTTTTCGCATCAGATACAAAAACGGGATTCTTATTAAACTAAAACGGATCATTATGTTGTTGCGTTTAAATAAAAAACATGCAAGGATTTAGTTTAGCCCTTATTATTTTTTCTACAGAACGAATTTTGTTGTTTTATTATAAATAATAAAAAATCTAAATTGAGCAAAAACACAATTTATATTATAATTTTCAAGAATATGCTCAAAACCATGAATTTTTAGCAAAATTTGCTAAAAATTCATTAACAAATCGACACCAAGATAACGACAACAAACATCTGTTGCAAATACATATTTGGTATATTTTTGCATATCTTATGATTTTTAATGCGTATTTTTGCATATTCTCTTTAAATTACAATTATGTTCAAATTAAAAATACAATAAAGGAAGGATTCGTAAACCAAACACCAGAAGATGAAACGTCCTGTTATCATATATTGTATTGTACTTAGACAATTATATTTGATTTAATTTTTAATCAAACGTTTTTGAGTGATAAATTTAATTTAAGTTCTATTTTTTTGATTCTTAGCGCATATGCTTAAATAATCCCAAAAAGGTTTGATAACAAACCTTAAATATTCATCGATAACTGAATATAGATAATTTTTATTTCTATTTGGTGTTCTCTGGGACCCGCTAGGTCCAACAAAAAGAAACACATCCAAATGATTCCACATATGCATTTTGTTTCAATATAATTCGTGTTTGGTTCATTTTAGTAAATTTATGTGGCAAAAATGAAAAAAGTTAATTTTTCGTTCCAAAAAAAAAAACTAGAATTTATTGTTCGCATTAAACGTAACGAATTCTTTTTCCCGGATCTTTAAACGAAAAGCATGTTGAGAATCGTGAGAAAATTTTCTTTAATTTGACCTGGCAAGTCCCGAGGGATGATATATTTGTTATATTTTTTTACGGGGTGCCCGAAAGAGTAAACTTTTCGCCGTCGTTTTAATATTTTGATAAAAATAACTTATCTTGTATTAAAGAATTGTTAAAAAAAACTAGAACTTAACTCGCTAAAAATAAGAAAATATTTTCTTACATTAAGTTAAATAGCACCTCTTTTAAGTGAAAATTATTCCTAAATTTGATTAAAATTTTCTAATAAATATGAAACTGTTTCTATCGTCATGGTAATATACTTTAAAGTACTTTACACTCATTGTGTAAGTATTTGCCCACATTCGGAGGAATTCAGCTTTGTGAGGACAATGCTCTTAACAAGCTTATTGCTATACATTTTTGTCTTTCAATTAAATTGAGTAAATGATGCTTAATTTTTTTTAACTAAACTTAGTTTTATTATATTTTAGTATGCAAATTTCTTAAAACTAAGATGTTTTTCTTCTAAGATGTTATTTTTTTCCTAAAATCAAGAAATGTGTATTGCTTAGGATAGATATTAACTATTTTTGAGTATAGAAAATATTTCGTTTTTATTATTTAATTATTATTTAATTATACAATTACAAATTATATCCTAATACCCTAACCGAGCACTAGCAACGTTGGCTATCGGCTTGTTGTGGTGTAAACAGACCAGAGCCTCTGGTGGGAATCGAACCCACGACCTCCGCACTGATAAGCTAGCGCGCTACCAACTAGCTGACCGGGGCGCTCAGTTTTAGTAAAATTTGACTTGAATTGAGGAAAACTTTTAAACTATTTTAAAGCAAATTTTTGACTAATTTTTAGTTCATAACTAGTTTTTTAAAGTTACAGACACTCTTTAAAGAAAGTTTGTTATCGATGCAACGATAAATAAATTTTTTTGGAAATGTTATTTAACAACACATGACTTCATTTGTTTAGAAAATGTTTTTGGCGTTACATTAAAAAATTTTCTTTAGAAAAATTTGTCTTCGAAATATCGTTAACTTATTTTCTTTAAAAATTTTGTTTTTTGAAGCATCAATAACTAATTTTCTAGAGAAAATTTTGTTTTCGAGATAATTTTTTTAAGAAAATTTGTTTTCGATACATTTTTAAATATTGTTAATTTGAATAGTTTGTTATTGAGGGACCGATAGTTTAATTTTATTTTGCAGTGTTTATTGTAGATTATTTTCATTAGAAAAGTTTGTAATAAATTTACGATAACAAATATTTTTTTAAAAAGATCGTTCTCACCAGCAATGATAACATATTTTATTTATTTAGAAAATCTTGTTAACAATAAAGTAATTACTAATATTTTTTTCGAAAATTTTGTTATTGATAATTGAAAACAAAATTTTTATAGAAACCGTGTTGAAAATACCGTCTTCATAAAGCTTAGTAGGTTTATAATGCATTAGGCTGACTGACGTCTTTAGAAGAATTCAAACTGGAAATGTATCTTATCGATGCGACAATGATTATTTAAAGAATAATTTTATTTAACAAGTTTGTTAGAATGATTTGCTGTCGATTTCCTTATATTTAAAACTAAATTATTCATGAACGAAAATTCTTAAAACCAAATTTAAAATAAAAAATCAATTGAAACAGAACTCATACTTTAATGCTCTGACCAAAACACACATACACTGCACATTATGGTAGGATGCCTGACCCCAGGTGTCTACAAGTGACATGTCAACAAATCGTCTGTTCTTTTTACATTCCTTTTTCAGCTGCAAAGCTGTGCTTGTTCTTGTTTTTTTTTTCATTGTTTTATTTTGTTGAAAATACATGTGCATAGCTGCACGCAAAATTAAAGTTTTTAATAAAAATATAAAGAAACATGAATTTAAACGGTAAATATACATATTTGAACAAAACATATATTATGAGCAAAAGAAATTACAAAAGACTTGTGAAAAAACAATTAATTTTGTATAAAAATAAAAATAACGAGAAAGAGGCAACAATTTTTAGTGAAGCTTGCAACTATAGAGATTTTGTGGAGCCTGATGAAGATTTTACGAAGCCTGTATTTTTTTAGTTAAATAAAACTTATAAAAAAGTTTTATTAATAAAATACCTAATTTAACAAATTAAATGCACCAGTTTAAATCTATTTCCTATCTAGTGTGAAAATCTACTAAAATGTTCCAAAAGTGTAGACTAGAATTACTAAAATGTTTTAGTGAATCTCTAGTTCCAATGTCTACACCTAGTCAATAGTTGTGTAGATTCGCAATGACAAGCACATGTTAAATGTATACAGCAGAGAGCTTTGACTGGGGCATAATTAGTCAGTAGTACTGGTGACAAAGTCAATAGTGAATCAGGACAGTTTCACTGTCGACATTTCGTTCAGGGGTACTAGTGAAACTCTGGTTCCAATGTCAATATCAAGTCAATAGTTGTGTAGATTCACAATGACACGCACATGTTAAATGTCTACAGCAGAAAGCGTTGGCTGGGGCATAATTAGTCAGTAGTACTGGTGACAAAGTCAATAGTGAATCAGGACAGTTTCACTGTCGACATTTCCTACAGGGTAACTAAGTGGTGTGTGTTTGTTATATGCTGTTATTATAGCTGGATGCTATTGTATTTGTCCCTAAAGAATTCATTTTACTTCTTTCAACGTGTAGCATAACAGTTAGTAGCATTGATAGGGATAAATGCCAATTGTAATAGAAGTAGATGGAAGTCTAGTGTTTGTACGTGGATGAATGTATATTGCCATCATCTGTATACATGACATTGCATATGTACGAGTATTTGGGTCCATATTTGTTGAACAATTTTTGTAATGTCTAAATGTATAAAAAAAAAAAAAACAAATAATTGTTTGTAAAATTTGATGTTTCCAACAAACAAACATCTATCTATTTATTTTACCAACCATCCATCTATTTTTCTTTAAAGGCCATTATAAGCAGTTTTTGTACGGCTTTTTTTTCTTGGTCGACAAGTCTATTTGGAAGAAAAAATAACAAAAAATTCAAAATACATTCAGGATGTATGCAATTAATTGTAAAATAGCATATGTAAATATGTCTAAAGGACATATTGTTTTTAAATGGTGTTTTAAAAGAATTTTAATATAATTAAAACATTTAACATTTTACAATGCACGTTTGTAGACGTTTTACTATACTAAACTTTAAAACAAACTTAAAGTATTTTTATGGCGCCCAAGTAGGGACCTTAACTTTTAACTTAAGATGACACAATGAAAGCCTTATGGCGCTTTGACCGGGACGCTTAACATTTTTTTTACTGATTTTCTGGCAATCACGCCATTAGCTTAATTTTAGGATGACATAACCGCCAACTACTTTTCTTACACACAGAAAATAATAATTTTAAATCAAAATAATATTTAATTAAATAGAAATAATATTTAATTAAATAGAAACGGCTTTGAAATCAAACATTAATAAGAGTCATATTTAATTTAAAAATGTTCGTAAAAAATAAGGTGTTAATTCAAATACATATGCTATTTAATATTTTTTAGAACAGGTTAGCTTTGAATCTATTCTAGAACAGGTTCTTTTATTACCGATTAGATGACACAGGTTCTAGAACTGATTCACGGGAGTTAAAATTAAATATTTTATTGTCCCAAAACCAGTACTATAACTGGTTCTATAGCTTTTTCTAAAGCAAGCTGTTATAGTTTGGATGAAACGAACCTATTGCTAATGAGTCAAATTCCATATAAAAATAACCGGTTGTAGAACATAAATTATCACCTATGCTAATGCAGTAAAAGCACAGCAACATTTTTTAAAATTGGTTACCTCTGAATCTATTCTCGAATAGGTTCTTTTACCACCTTTTGCATGAAACAGGCTCAAGAACTAATTCTTTAAAGCTAATATATAGGGTTTCTCTATCTCCAAATCAGTTCTAACACATCGACTGAAAAGTCCGTAGGATATGACCAATACAGCAACAATTTTTTGGCAAAATTCATCAACAAGTCTCCTTCAAGAGCGATACAATCCTTCCAGCGCTTCTCTATCATTTCAATTCCTTTCTTGTAGAACGATATATCTTTGGCCTAAGAGCCAAATCTGTATAATATGGTGTATGCGGAAGCAATTCGAAGTGTAATTCTTGCAATTTTTCCATCGTAGACTTGTTGTTGTTTTTGGTGCAATGTGAGCAAACAGATTTCTCATGGACAAATGGTAGTGGAAAATAAAGCCGACACGTTTCCTCGATATATTTAAGGTATAAGCTATCTCCTGTAACTTCACTTTACGGTCTGCCAAAACGATTTTATAAACTTTTTTGATGTTATCCGGTATCACAACCCCTTTTGTGCACCCAGAGCGTTCGGCATCATCGGTGTTTGTACGTCAGCAAACCACTTTTCTATCATTTGTCTCGATGGAATAACACTTATCAAGCCAAGCTTTGGAGTGAACGGTGTTTTTTCCCATTTAAAAGCAATGATAAATCAACAGACGAAATTGCTTTGAATTCATTGTTTTCAAAATCGCAAAAGTAGCGTTCCCAGCAAAACCACACAAATGGGTAAAGTATTGTATAGCAATAGGGACCGATGGATTACTTTACACCTTACTTCATTGATTAATTTTACAGGCGATGAGCCTCAAAGTAATGGGATCATTCTTACGATTATGCTAATTAAAAAATGAAAGGTAATGGGTTACCTTTTTGTAGATAGGGGGTAAAAAAATAATTGGTTACCCAAATGATTAAGAAGAGGTTAACAATAATTGGTTACTTTGACTTATCATGTTTTAACTTTAACTTTCCACTTAAAATCGTTAATTTTTCAAACCAATTTAGGCTTTTCTACAGAAATGCAAACTAATAAAACCATGAATGCTAGAGTTTCTGAAACCAAAAAAGTTTGTTATCAATAGATGGCAGTAGATTTTAGATGTTACGTAGTGTGCAATATAAATAAATACACGTCCCGTACTCTAGAATGGAGACAAATATGTGGACATATATTGCAGCAAACATCAAAATTATCTTATCTTCTGTGTGGACCACTCGATTTTGTAAATATTTATTGCCGGCAATTTATGTTGCGATAATTCTCCGGCAACATTCGTTATCAATTATTGCTATTACGTAAAACTCAGCTGTCAATTTCGTTTGACAATTATAAAAAGGCGACACAAACAAAAATCAAACGAAATAAATTTTAAGAAATTACAAGAAAAATCAAAAAACTTTAACACGAGCTCGGCAATGAGCAATTTTGTGTCGTTATTCTGCCGACGCTTTGTACTTATTGCTAAGATTTTTTATGATTTTTATGCTACGTATGATTTCAATTAATTTATCAGTTTCAAGAGTGATTATATTATATTAAATTGTAATGCATTACGTAATAATAAAATAATACCGAAGGTAAGGAGTATACATTAACCATTAACCAAATATTGGTAACTCATTACCTTATATTTCATAACAATGCTGAAGATAAGAAATATACATTACAAAGTAATGCATTATGTATCCAAATACCGGTAACTAATTACTTTATGTTGAAAAATAATCATATAGGTAAAGAGTACACATTACAAGGTAATGCATGAGCTTATCGCACCCATTACCAAAGTTTTTCTGGGTTACTAAGAGAGCTGTCACTTGTTCACTAATGAAGGAATTGTCATTAAATTTTAACAGGTATCATCTGAAGGATGGTAGTCCAAAAACATCATATGGATTTTTCATTAGTGGCACCACCTATGTGTCATCCAACGGATTTTTCAGCAGATGTGTTACATATATAAACTCTTTGGGTTTATTTAAAAGCAATTAGTGTACAAGAGTTTAATGTGACGTAAAACTTAATATATCCTTACTAACAAGTGGAAAAATGTTTAATAAGAAAAATTAAGAATGACTTGAGTAAAACTGAAATAAAAAGAAACCAAAAGCTTAAAAGAGAATGCACTATAAAATGCATGAAATTTAAATATTTAATTAATAGCACATTATCATGTTCACCCATGGTTTTTGCGTTTTTTTTAGTTAAAATGCTTAATAATGTATAAATCATTTAAGCGATACAGCACACATGCACAAGTACTACCCCAGCAAAAAAAAAATGGAAGTGATTCTTAAGAAATTAATTGATTTACACATTCTAAACAGTTCCAAAAAGTTTCCAAAAAGCTCTTTTAAAATCTATAACAAGTAATTTATTTTAAAAATAATGAATAAACACTAGATACTTTCTTATGAATTTGATAATATTTTGTTATTTTGAAACAAGTTATAGGTTTAAGTTATTTGTATCACTTTTTATTTTTGAATTTCGAATAAACTAATTTAAAAAATAAGGCACGATTACCTAATGTCCCGTTATAATTTAACCAACAGTCAAACTACTGAGTATGCCCCGTTTGGGAACATCAAAAGATCTATTTTTTACTAAACCATAAAAACTGCTTTAGATGCAATTAAAAATTACTATCAAAGAAAACTTCCAACCTATGACACCCCTATGTAAAAATCATTGGTTCCGATCAAAATTTTCACAACACCGGAATCAAAATCACTGCTTCTTTTTCTATTCTTTTGCTACTTTTTTTTGCTGGGACATTAAAGACACATGCATACGCATGCACACTCTTACATACCCTGTAGGAAATGTCGACAGTGAAACTGTACTGATTCACTATTCCTTTGTCACTAGTACTACTGACTATGCCCCAGCCAACGCTTTCTGCTGTAGACATTAAACATGTGCTTGTCATTGCGAATCTACACAACTATTGACTAGTTGTAGACATTGGAACCAGAGATTCACGAAAGATTCTAGTCTAAACTTTTGGAACTTTTTACTAGATTTCCACACTAGGAAGGCAAATAACTTCAAACAGGTGCATTTATTTCGGAAAATTATATATTTTATTAATAAAAATTTTTATAAATTATAAATTGATTGTTTCTTCACCAGTCTTTTGTAATTGCTTTTGCTCATTATATTTTTTATTCAAATTATATGTATATTTACCTTTGAAATTCACTTTTTTTATGTTTTTATTAAAAATTAATTTTGCACATGTATGTAAAAAAGTCAAAAAAAGCACATCTTTGCAGTTGCAAAGAAAGGAATGTAAAAAGTGCAGTAGACACTTTGTTGACTATGTAACCAAAAAAAGGGAATTTAAAAAGTGCAGACGCTTTGTTGACTAGTCACCACAAAATCAACCAAAATAGTCGACAAAAGTGGTGACTTGGAGACACTTGACCCCAGGCTTCCTACAGGGTATTGTCACTCACAAATTCAGATAAGCAGTGGTGTAGCTACCCTGTAGGAAATGTCGAGAGTGCGTGTCATTGCGAATCTACACAACTATTGACTAGGTATTGACATTGGAACCAGAGTTTCACTAAAACATTTTGTAATTCTAGTCTACACTTTTGGAATTTTTTACAAGATTTCCACACTAGGAAGGAAATAAGTTTAAACAGGTGCATTTATTTTGTCAAATTAGATATTTTATTAATAATTTTTTTTTTTATAAATTTCATTAAATTAAAAAAAATGTTCGTGCAAATTTAATTTTGAAGTATACAAATCTTAAAAAGACTGCACAAAATCATCCACAGGCTCCGTAAAATCTTCATCAGGCTCCACAAAATCTCTAGAGTTGCAACTTTCACTTAAAATTGTTACCTCTTTCTTGTTATTTTTATTTTTATACAAAATTGATTGTAATTCATGCTTCTTTATATTTTTATTAAAAACTTTAATTTTGCATGCAACTATGCACATGTATTTTCAACAAAATAAAACAATAAAAAAAATCAAGAACAAGCACAGCTTTGCAGCTGCAAAAAGGAATGTAAAAAGTATAGACGCTTTGTTGACATGTTATCAAAAAGTCACCCAAAATAGTCGACAAAAGTGGTGACTTGTAGACACTTGACCCCAGGCTCCCTACAGGGTATAAAGTCAAATATTAACTCACATGTACACACACTCACACATAATATTGTTAATTTACGCTTATGAAAACCGCCAGGTTCTTAAATAAACTGAGAAATCATAAGGAACTGAAAACTCTTTATATAGTTTTGGTAGTTATTTTGTCAATTTAAAGAATTAATTCTTTTATGAAAATTATTTGAAAGCAGACAAGTTTTCTCAAGTAATGCCAGTGCACAGTGCGGCAGAATTTAAATATTTTTGAAATAATTCAGCCATTTCTTACCCGTTGGTTGGATTAATATGAAATTTCACGCAAATTCATTTTGAGCTCAAGTTTTAACGGGTCACCAGCCCAAAGACCAAAAGTGCTGCACCTCGAGCATGAGAAAATGTTGATCCGATTTAAAAAAAGTATATTTTTATTATCTGATACTAAAGTACATGTTTGAAGTGTAAAAGTAATTTGCATTTAAAAATTTAAATTTTTCAGTTTTGAAATAACCTGGTCCGGTTTATTCAAATTACAATAAACTATGTTTTAACATTAACCAATTTCCCGTGCTCTACTTTGTACCCTGCACATATTCCAGTTAGTCTGAGGGGTCGGCTGTCAAAACTTAAGCGCAAAATAATTTTGAGTTTCTTGGTAACCCAACCGGTAAGAAATGGCAAAATAATTTTGAAAATATTAAGGGTGTGCCAATGCGATGCGGCATAAGATAAATATGGAAAATGTCGGCGTTAGCAAAAACTTTGTCGACAATGCCAAAATAATTGTACGGCAACGTCTTAGCTTACTTTTTATATGACTTTGAGTCTGCGTGTTTCGCAGTATTAGCTGTGTTTATGCGGCAAGCCATCGAAGTTGGCTTATGTCATCCCCATATAAATTTGACATAAGCCAAAAGTTTAGTGTTAACGCTTAAAGATATTTATCTCAAATTTGAATGGAAATGACAGAAGCCTACGTTGATAGCTTTCTGCATAAACACAGCTATTACCAAATGTCATTACAACAAACCACAGAACTGTACACAATTAGTGATATAAAGACAGAGCAGTTTAGAAATGGTAATCTGATTAACAGTCGGATTAACTGTTAATAGAACTAAATTAAAATATGATTTAGTCAACTTGTTAGGGTTTAGACTAAGCATATAATTCCTTGGGATTCTTCAACGATTATGTTTGAAATTATTTCCAACAAGTGGATAAGTTTTACAATGAATTAATACCTTAACAATTGTTCCTCACATACAAACAACACACACTAGTAGCAATAATATTCAAACGAGGATACGTAGCACAAGCAATTTAAGAGGATGACTTTAGGCAACGACTTGGTGATGATGACGATGATTATGTAATGTGATATAATGTTCTTTTGCATATTATGAGACAAACACACACTACTTAAGCTAACAGTTATGTTAACTCATATATACTTATCATTGCGTATATACACTTATTATTCATCGTCTACAAATGTGTCAATTTTTGTGATATATCGTGCATGCATACAGTACCAATCATATTTATATTACGGTTGGGGTTTCGTTCTTTTGCTGTTGCTTTAAACCACTTTAGACAGAAAGATATAAACTTGAAATTTACTAAAAATAATGGAACAACATTTGTGTACAATATTTTGTCTTTAATCACAGCCAAGTATTGTATTGAAAAAATGTTCATTTTATTTTGAAAATAAATATTTAATTTAAAATTTTGTTTGTATTGGAGAGCAGTTAGTTTTGTCAACTGCAAAGTATAATCATAGAGTAGGAGTAGTATAGACAGCGATGCCAACTTTTTAAAAGCAAAAAAGAGTCAGCCGAGCAGTTGAAAAGGGCTAAAAAGGGCTAAATTCAAAAATTTACCAGTTTTTGTGTTTTTCAGTTTATTTTTTTTTTAATTTGTACTTTTAAGAGATCGATCTTTCATTTTAATATATAAAATACATATTAAAAAACACATTATTGAAATTTTTAAATTAAAAATGTATCGTTTTCCAACAAAATCTTATTTTCTTCTTCATCTTCGAGCCATAAAATTGTCTTTATATAAACTTGCACTTTTCGAAAGTTTGGTTTGAAGTAATATTTGCAGAAAAACTTAGCTGTATCTTGTAATTTGAGCAACGGGCATTGTTTCTTTTTAAGCCTATTTTATATGGATTAAACAATTTAATGTATTAATGCAAGCCATAAACGTTACAACTGTTGGTACAACTCGCTTGGTAATTGAGTTCGGCATTTTGCACACAAACGATATATTTTTTTATACAACCTCAATGCCTCGTCGGATTAGTTCCTCAAGCTTGGTTGTAAAAATCCATTTTTAATAAAAAATAATTTTAAAGGGGATTTCTGTAAAAATAGTTGTTTACAAGTTGCTGTGAAAAATATTTATTAGTTACACTAGAAATCTATAAAAAAAATTCAAATGATTGGTAAAAACATTATGTAAAGTACCAAAAATAGTTGCCAGATTATGGATAAAACTAACAAATGACTCAAAAAGAGTTATGCTAGCCCTTAAAAAAATAAAAGGGCTAAGTGAAAAAATACGTGTTGAAATCAATCAAAAAGGGCTACACTCAGAAAAATGTATAAACTAAAATTAAGTTCACACCTTACGAAAATAAAAGCTATGAATTTTTCCTTAAAATTAATAAAAATGTTTCAAAATAATGCAAATTTATTTGATTTTAGTTTACGAAAAACTTTCATCAACTTACAAATAGGGACCCATTTTCCTTAATTTTTTTTCCTTTATTTATGATAAATATTAATTTCTTGTTAATAAAAAATCTTAAATGTCAAGAATTTATAAACTAAAAAATAAGGAAATTTAAAATTGTATGAGAATACAAAATATAAATATGAAACTTCTTTAGATTTAGTTCAAACATTTGAACTTATTGAAACCAAGTATGTAACTTCTTAAATTGAAGGAAGTGTTTTCTTTAGCATTCTAAAAAGGTTTAAAATATTTTTAACCTATAAAATTCTCATTTGGTTTATAGTTTATATTGCATAACTAATTTAGTTTATACTTTCAACATTTAACTAATAAATTTCAAATTGAAATTTGTATGTATTAACGAAAATAATATTTTAATTATTTTCGTTAATATGCATATACAAAAAAAATTTAATTGATTACTTAGATTTCATGATGCAAGCTTAAATTCTTATATATCTAAAAGTCAGAACTTAATGAGAATTACAAATTAATAAATATTAATAAGCGAAATTTGTGTGTGAATTTTTTGAATGTACATAACATGAAAATAATTAATAAATTAAAAATAAAGTTTGTTTTGCATTACCACGAGTTCAAGACTACTAAAATTTAAGAAAAATTTACTCGTTTACAAATAATTTTTCCTAAATTTAAGAACAAATTTATACTAAATTTAAGTAAACAATATACTAAAATTTAAGAAAAAATTTACTTACTTTAAAAAAAAAATTTACTTAATTTAAGTAAATTGTTTGTACTAGTTTTTAAGAAAAGGGTATACTTGACTTAAGTTAAAATTTCTTTGGAGCCAAATCATTCCCAAATTTCTTAAAATTTAGTTAAATTACTTAATATTTGGTAAATATTTTTCTGAGTGTAAATAATGCCCAAAGAGGGCTAGCTTGGCATCGCTGAGTATAGAGATTGCAACGCCGGCAGCGGCCAAATAAAATTTTATACAGAATACAAAGGTTCGGAAGTTGAGAGAAAACTGGGGAAAATTGAGGAAATTTCCCTGATTTTTGCAAAAATTTGAGTAAAATTCCCTGTTTTTAAACCAATTGGAATCGCAAAGAAATTGCTAAAAAATGCAATTAGAAAAGATGCCGAACCTTTGTAATCTGCCCATATAAAACCAAGAGAACGTTTTTTATTACATCGTCATGAGGTTCATTCATTTACTTTTCTCAGTCAAGTCCAGTAAGATTTACTCAGTAACAAACTTACAGAGAGTAAGACAAATTTACTCTCAAAATGAAAATTTTCTAAAAAAATACGCGAACGGAAAATTTTCAATAATTTACAAGTTTGTTGAACAGCTGATTGTAAAACCAAATGTAAAAATAAATTATAACTGGTCGATATGAAAAAAGAGGATTCTTGTTGTGAAATCTTAAGCAGAAACATTTTAGAAGGTTTTCTTATATTTTCTATAATTCATTTAGCAATATTTGTTGCTTTGCATTTGCATAAAACAAAATTTTTTTGTATTTACAAAAATTTAAACACATTTTTTCAAACATATTTTTTCTGCTTGTAAATTCTTGCTGGCAATTATTTGTCCAGTAAAAATTTGCAGAAAGAAGAAGAACTTTCAACATCAAACGGAAGTATGATGTGGTATAATCAAAAGATGGAATCATTATCATTAGCACCACATATCGTATGAGTAATATTTATTATGAAAATACAAATAATATTCCTCATACGTAGCGTGGGAAGTAATGAAATTTGAAATAATCTTCACATTTTAAGTTTTGTATTTTAAACAAATGAACTGTAAGGTTGTTCACGATAGGCTGGTTATGAGGTTATGTGATTAAATGTTTATATCAACAACAATAAAATACATTAAAATAAAATAACCAACTTTGCGCAACTTATAACCTTGTTTACAGATTATGTAGTTATATGATTATTTGAAGTGTTGGAAAATAGTACAAATTTAACTAACTGGCAACGCAAAAAAAGCTACTTTTCAGCAAATGGCATCTTAAACTTTATATTGAATGTTGGTAGCATTGGCATTCACATCTGGTTGTTATTTATAAGAAACAATAAAAATGAGCACAAGTAATTACATACATAATAATCCATAGGTAAAATACACAGAAACTGTGGTTCATTTTGCCAAAGATTTGGTTATTTTGACATTACGAAAAATTTTGTAATATATACAAATGACATCGTAAATAATAGCAAATTTGTATTTCTATATTTTACGAAATTTCATAAAAATACTAAACATATTTAAGAACATGTAAATATTTTGTTAAAATGCAAAATAATTTTGTGCAAAACAAAACTTCGTTTGCATTATTTACAAAATTGGTAAACTTAAGAAAGTTATTACTATCAGCTGAGTACGAAAATTTTGTGATGTTACAATTTTATACTAAAAATAATTTACGAAATCATTGTATTATTTACAAACTTTATAAATTTATGAAATTTGTAATATACGAAATTTTTGCAATACATATTTATATACAAAATATATATATTTGTATTTTTAAGAATGGACTATTATGAGTGTAAGCACAGCTGATTGAAAAACATATGTAGGTAACCAACATTACACGTGCCCAAAGGTTATTTTTAATTTTATAACCAAATAAGCTGATAACTAACCTATCGTGAACAACCTTTAAATATTTCCCAAAATAGGTTAGAAACATCAATATTTTTTTGAATAATGTGACAGTGTTTTTGTTACTTTTTCTAATAAAAAATTCTTGGATTTTTAGGACCTTTTTAAGATTTTTTTTAAATAGTCTTGAGAGTCTCAAAATTTTTCTTTTAGAAAAATTGCTTAGAATCTAAAAATATTTCCACTGAAAGTCCTCAGAATTTCAAAATTTTGTATTCAAAGAAGGCATTAGAATTTAAGTTTTTTAAGAATATATGAACTTTTGTCTAAGAAACAGTTTGCGGAATCTGAGAAAAGTCCATAGAATCTAAAAATGTTTCTATCAGAAACATTTCTAAATATCTAATATTTTGTATAAGAAACCTTTTCGTACAAAACAACCCTTGGGTTAAACAGACTTTTTCTTATAAAAAATTATTTTATTAATATTCTAAATACTTTTTTTTTCACAAGAAATTTGTTATTTTATTGTATTATTGTTTTTATTGAAAAGATAATTTTTATGGGGGACTGAACTGATACAATTTTTTAATGAAAACAAGACAGTACTATGACTGGCAATCTCAAGGTCATGTTTTATTTGATTTATAATTGTTCATTGATTGTTCCATAATTATCATATTCTTTTCATAGCCAGAGTTTTGGTTACCACAGTATGGTTACATTTTTGTTTTTCAAAAATCGATGTGGTCTACGGTGTATCGGGGCTCAAAGTTGGTCACTTTTTTTTAATCGAAGATGTGTTTTTTTTTACGAGTAAATATTCACGAATAAATAACATTTTGCATTTTTGCAATATTTCTGAAAAAAACGCTTATCTAAAAGTAGAAGATCTAAGCTTTCATATGAGACACAATTTAAAATGTGTCATTTTGATTTACAATTGCTATTTTAATAATGAATAATTGGTCAGTAAATCTTAAAAAAATAAAGGCATATGAACATATTAATTTAGTACTTGATATATTTAATTCGATGCGTAGAAATGCTGAAATCGTAAAGTTGTATGATATAGTCTCAGAATTACCAAGACGGGAAGGAACACAAAATTAACAAACCGATGAAATTCAACGGAATATTACAAATCAGTCTTATTCATTCTATATTTAGATAAAATAATCTCAAGTATGACAAATAGATTTTCCGGTCTCGATAATGTGGTAAAGAATTTATACAATATTGCACCAAGCCGAGCCTCTGATGTTTCGTCATAGGAATTTTGTAGCCTAATTGATTTTTATCAAAACTTACTCAAGAAATTCAGTTGGCGACGTAAGCCTTTCTCACTCGAAGAATAACGTGGTCTCGACTAAGAATTTTTTGTAGTCGCACCATTTGGCATCATGGCATTATGGGTGGCTAAAAATTTGGTAGTTTTTTATCCTGGCTTATAGGGTCCTTGCTTTAACAGCAGGATTTTTCGAGGTCCATAAAATAGACATTTGTGTGTTCAATAATTTCATCGTTGGAGCTAAATCGCTTTCCACCGAGCCATTTCTTTAGGTTTGGAAATAGGAAATAGTCACTGGGGGCTTAATCCGGAGAATAAGGCGAATGAGGGGCAATTCGTAGTCTACTTCATGGATTTTTGCCATGGAAACTAAGCTGTTACACGATTACGTTGGTGGTCGATTGTGAGGAAACGCGGCAGCCACCTTGCGGAAAGCTTTCTCATACCCAAGTGATCGTTCCAAATTGAAACCACTGAGCCATGGGAGATGCCTATGTCTTCCGCAATCTATCGCACATTCGATCTCCGATCGGACAACACCAAATCGTAATTTTTTTCAATTCCGGATGACCTCAACTGGGCATCCAGAACGTTCGGCATCTTCCGTGCTTGTAAGGCCACAACGAAAGTCAGTAAACAACATGATAATGGCGTATGATAAATATGAATTTAATAAATTTATATAATATTAATCATACGTACTGTGAGAATTGAAAATTGTTAATAATTGTAAATTTTCTTAATTACACTATCAATGAAAATAAAAATAAAATAAGGAAATTATAAAAGTGAAATACCACTTTCCCTGAAATGAGTACAAAAGCAGTTACTTTTAACAAAAAAATAACAAAACTTTCGACTTTAAAAAATGTTAAATTTTAATTTGTCTCTTTTTCAGTATTTGCAACAAAATGTGCTTGAATTTATATATAATATTGCCCAAATAAAGTTGAACATGGTTTTGTAAAAGGTATTAAGAACAAAATCTACTCATATGTTGACAAGTTAATTGACAAGATGAATTTTACTATTACAATCTGTGTGTATGTGTGTGTATTTTTATATTTCTGTGGTCTGGCAGTCAGCCCATTGTACATTTATGTACTTATCAATATACAGTGTGTGTAGCTCACTCATACATATTTTATTGGCCTATGTATGCGTAAAAATATTGTGTTTTTTTGTTGCCAATTTTCATATTTTTTCTTGTTGTGAATTTTTGTTTCGACTTTACTATTACAATTAATTTTAATGAAAGCAACACTGCATGATTTGTGGCCTCAAGGACTATACAAATCTGGCGACAATTTTCTTTTGGGCATAATAAAAAAAGAACTAGGATAGATAAATTCAAAGCATGTAAAGAAAGAATAAAATATTAGGTGTTGAATAAATAAAAAAAAACAATTTTTTTTAATTTTTTGAAACCGAAAGTTGTTTAGAATAATAATAATATAATAACGGCTGACTATGTTATAAATAAAAACTGTTTTTGTTGACATTACAATGATATCGCCTTTATTATTTTTTACTCATAGCGTACACACAGGGAAAATATTATTTTTAAAGTTATACAATAATTTTTCGACTCCATCATAATTTTAATTATATTAGTTAATATGTTAGTTAAAGTAACTAAACATTTTAAACTGTAACTGAATTGAAATATTTTTTAGATACAATTTGAGCTTCTCAATCAATTAAGACAGAAATAATATTATTTAAAACAATTCGATTGCAGCATTATTATAATGGGGAACCATCACTTAGCAAAAATAATTTTTTACATGAATCGATCGATGAGACGATCAAATTTTAAAAATTAATTTTAATCTTATGCTAAATATGTTTTTTCCTAATGATGAATGCATTAACAAAAATCTACATACATACATATTGTCAAATTTGTGGTTTATTTATTTGTTATTCATATTTTTGTTTGCTTTCTTTAAAAAAAATATATTCAAATCTTTCAATTTTGTTTTTTATTTAAATTATTTGTTTATATACAAAATTATTTCAATTCGAATTGCAAGCACTTTATAAACAAAAAACAAACAAAAATACAAAAAACCAAAACAATTCCAAGTAATTGGTTATACATTTATTTTTACGGAATTGGTAAAATTTTAAAATTTATTTTTAATTGAATAATCATTTGTTTTTACTGATACAGTTGTTTAAACAACATTTAAAACATTTGTTTTTAATGAAAAGTAAGTAGACCGGGTTTTAAGTGAAATATCATTTCTTTTAAATGGTATGTGCATTTATTTTAATTTACAAACTATTTGAAGTGAAGTTAGATGAAAAATTAAGATAAACTGACAAATTTCTTCAAAGATTTGCAAGACTTTTTACTGTAAAAGACCATCGAATAGAAAGATAACGGTATTTTTATATTTACATGTTTTTTCATATTGCAAAACCTTTTGAACTTGAAGTTTGAAAACATGATAAGTTTTGTAAAAAAATCCTGAGAACAAAAAGTTCTACTAATCTGAGGGTTTTTCAAAATATGAAAGTTGCTTTTAAGCATTTTTTTTTAAACAAAAAAATTCCTTTGAAAGCAGACAGTTTTTATATAGGAATTCGTTAGAAGACGGATTCCGACGACTTTTTCTATCGGATTCGCCACAGATTCCCTGAAATAGGTTTTTGGGAAACAGGTTTTTATTTAATTTAATACAAAAAAAATAAAAAAAATCGGTCTGATCTATTGAATCTATTCTATTGGATTTGCCAAAACAATTTGATTAGACCAATTGTATTATATTCTTATAAAGTAGACATAACCGAAAATGTCAATACTTTTAACCGAATTATGTGAGAGTACATGAAACTACCAAAATTCGGTTAGCGACGAATTCGGTTGTCCCAATGAATCTGTTCTGTGTGTGAATATATGTATGATATTGAACCTTCTAATGCATGAATTTTTTCAATGAAATTCAAACCATGTGTTAAGCTCGATAAATAAACAACGAAACTGTTTTAAATTTTCGATTTATCGCTTTATTTAGGCGGAAAGGGGTCTACAAGTTTAGGGATCCAAATATTTTTCCAATGTATCTTATCTTATCTTATTAACCACAAAGACGACTGCTTTCAGATATTTTCTATCTAGAATGTTATTTAAATACTATTAAAACCCAAAAACTTTATCCTTTTGGAACCTGAATCTTATAAACAAAAATGCATGGGACTTAAAGGACAGGACTGTTTTTTCCATTCTATAATATTATTTAGTTATCCAATTTAACTAACTGCAGATTTATACAGAAAATTCAAGCTTAAGACTCTTGAATTTTAACAATAAAAACCTGAGGGCCAAAGGTTGACGTTTCATGGCCTCATCTACATCAAAATATTATGTAACTAGTCTCCAATGTGATTCTGGTAGAAAATCGACAAAAAGAAACCGAATATATAACACATCGGCTGAAAAATCCATAGAATCACACATAGGTGCCGCCACTAATAAAAAATCCATATTATTTTTTTTGAACTACCAACCTTCAGATGATACCTTTAAAAATTTAATAACAATTCGTTCATTATATCCCATTCATACTGAACCCCAAAATACTTATTTTCAAGTTTTCGATTTAAAATTTGTATGGAATTTGAAAGTATCTTGGGGTTCAGTGTAAATGGGGTATTAGTGAACAAGTTGCAACTGTTTTAGTGACGTTCTTTTGCGATTTTGAAAACAATGGATTCCAAGCAATTCCATGTGTTGATTTATTATGGGAAAAGCACCGTTCAAGCCGACGCTTGGCTTGAACGGTAAATTTTGCTGACTTTAAACGTGCTCGCACAAACACCGATGACGCCGAACGCTCTAATCGCCCAAAAGAAGTGGTGATACCGGAAAACATCAACATCATCAAAGTTCACAAAATCATTTTGGCAGACCTTAAGGTGAATTTGCATGAGATAGCTGATACCTTACAGATATCGAACGTGTCGGCTTTATTTTGCAATGACATTGTCCATGAGAAAGCTGGTTTGGAAATGGGTGTTGCATTTACTCACAGTGAACCAAAAAGAACAACGTGTCGATGATTCCAAATGATGGCCAAATTGCATGAATTACACTTTCAATTGCTTCCGCATCCACGGTATTCGCCATCCACGGCTCCCAGCGGTTTTTACCTGCTTTCAGAGCTAAAACCAATGTTTGTTGGAAAGAGATTTGCCGAGTTGCATTTTGAGGCCAAAGATAAATCGTTCTGTAAAAAAGGTACCGAAATGTTAGAAAGGCGTTGATGTGATTGTATCGTTCTTGAAGGAGACTATGTTGATGAATAAAGTCGAATTTTGTCAAAAAATTGTAAATTTATTGGTTATCCTACGGATTTTTGAGCCGATGTATTTATTATATGTGATTTATAGAGTATTCAAAAAACCGGCCTTTTGAAAAAACCGGTTTCGGTTTTCTTCGAAAAATCGAATTTTAAAAAAACCGATTTCGGTTTCGGTTTTGCAGAAAAAACCGGTCAACCGGTTTTTTCGGTTTTTTTTAATTTGAATAAAAAGCTTATATAATTTGTTAAAAAAAAGAAATTTAATATGTAAAGTAATAAAAATAAAAAATACACTGAAAAAAATATATACATATATATTCATTTAAATTTAATTTTTTATTGTATTTCATTTCAACAAAAAATAAAGTTAAAACCAATTTTATTTATTTATTTTTTTTTATTAAACATATAATTACAAATTATATCCTAATACCCTAACCGAGCCCTAGCAACGAAGGCTTTCGGCTCGTTGAAGGGAAAAGAGACCAGAGCCTCTGGTGGGAATACTCTTTCACTTATAGTAGGTGTTGGACAAATAGTCAAAAAACAATTATATAAATTTTTCAACTTTTCAGTTCTTTTGTCGCATTTATCAAGATATATGAAATCATCATATAATGATGAATGATTTTGTACAGTCTCTTTTTTAGGATTTTGAATACTGTTTATTGTGTTATTAAGATCAGAAATTAAACTATTTGAATTTGGAATATCCAAAGTTAAGTCTTCATCGGGATCTATCAGACTTACATCTAAATCTTCATAACCAAACAAACGATTATAAAGATCAACAGCAAACTCTTTGCATTCCACCTTAGAGGAATACTTTAGTATGTTATCGTTACATGGATATTTTCCTGAACTAAGGTATATAATAAGGGTATTAATAACTTTTACTCTACGTTCATTAAGTCTTATCATCAGACGTTCACATAATTCATTTGCATATTGTGTATCAATTTTGCTTAAATTATTAAACAAAAATTTGTGGATAGCTTCGCCCTCTATTAAAGTATCTGAATTCTTTGAAAGCTCCTTTATTGCCACTTCCAACGGCTTAATAGTCAGTCATAAAAACCGGTTAAACGAACAAAAAAACCGGTTTTCGGTTTTCTTCGAATTTACGAAATATTCGAAACCGAACGATTAAAAAAAAAAGAAACCGGTTGACCGGTTTCGGTTTTTGAATACTCTAGTGATTTATATTGCAAAAATATGAAAATTTGGTTAAAATAACCTTTAACATTTCCGGACACGATTTTACTCAAACAAAAGGTAATTTTATCTGGAATCCAAAATCATAAAAATTTCAACTATTTCTACTCGATATTGTCATAAAGAATTTTTCCCTGAGTCAGAAAGTCACATATTTCAGAAACATTATTTTATGAACTTTTTGACTTCAGATTCATGTTTAGGAGTATAAAATACTGGTAAAAAGTTTGCGGACGTAGTGGTGTAATGATTAGCAGTTTGGACTATTATAGGAAAGGTTGCGGGTTCGATCCCTGGCGGCGACCACATCAATTTAGAAATATAATATGTGTGAGTTTTCTGTCTCTCCTACATATCGCAACGTCCTAATTCGGAATTCCCATAGCACTTAATCCCCCGAAGTAAAATAATATAACAGGGATATGAACTGAAAACCTTCAACGATTTCGCGATATTTTCGTCAGATGGCGAGCAACAAACTTTTCTAAAAATTATCATCTCACGCAATTACAGTGTCGCCATATTTGAAGCCCTTCATCTGTCACCACCTTTCAACTCTCTATCCTTTATGCCCTTTCCGAATACAGTAACACATTAATTAGTAGCTAGAATTTACTGATTGCCTCTTTCCTTTTAAAAAAAATTGGACTTTGTGCAAAATTCTTGTGAAGTAATGTTATTGATATGTCAAATCAATTTATGTAAAACATCTTAGTTGCGAAACTTTTTAAATGTTTTGCCAAAAGTTATGCAAATTTATTAAAAAATTTCAATTTGTGTAATAAAAAATATACAAAAGAATACCAAAATAATAATATTAATATACCTTATTAAAATTTATTTATTATAATTGCGTTATTATCCTCTGCCATCCGTTGCATGAAATTTAATACTTTAATTTTATTATCATGATTATTCCTGTAGCCATAATTGGTGTTACTTTTTTATTTCGGGTTTTTCTCTCGTTTTAATGTTATGCTACCTTTAATCCTTGCAAATGAAGTGTTTATTCAATTATAAAATATGTTGTTAATGCAAAAGGTAGAAAATCATGGGACTAATACGAACTTTGTGTACTTTAGTAAAATATTTTCTTGAAATATTTTTTTTTATTAACATGCAAGCTCCTTGTAAGATAACCCTTTTATGCTCTGATTTTTTCAACTTTCAAACATTTGTTTTACTTTATCATTAAACATTTGAATACTTTCTTTATGAGGTATTTTTGGATTCCTTTTTTTTCTATTTGCTTTTATAAATACTTCGACAAAATAGTTCCCCGCCTATCCGTTATTCATCTCAAATGTAGGGTACATAGGTTAAAAACTAAATAGGATTAATTTTTATATACCAACAACACATGAAAGACTTAGGTTTTGTTTTACAGTCATACACTCAAGGGAAAAGCTACATAATATTTATGAAAAAATTTATAGTTTTTCGTCCAATGAAACACTTTATAAATGTATTAAAACTGTTTCATAAAAATGAAAATTAATGACACGTTTCTTTAAAATTATGAAGTCCTTCTTAAATATGATGATGATTTAAAAAAAAAAAACCCTAACTAAGAATTATGAAATATATCTTTATATATATGAAAAAGAAGTTTTAACATATTTATGAAGGAATTTCTTCTTAATTATTAAGAAATTTCATCAATACATACTTTACATAATTTTAATGTAATGATAAAACATTTATCATAAATTTTTCTATTTATGATGACGAATTTATGACAAACGTTTTATGAGACAGTTTCATAAATATGTTGAAACTTTTTCCCTGAGTGTAAGAGACCTTGCTAACTGTGTTAAAGGGATACACCACTTTGAAAATACATATATTTAATTTACGTTGCTTTTTATACAAAAAAGTTATATAAAAAACCCACTCGTAGAACGGATAAATAAGTGGAAAAAATATGGAAAACATTTGTAGAATAAAAATTAAAGTTAAGGATTTCAATTACACTCATGTTAATATTTTTGTTTGTGCTTACAAAAAAATTTTATATTGAATTTACTTGGCCTGTCGGCTTGTAGTTTCCTTTTAGCTGTTGTTGTTTTCTATACATTCGCATAGAGCTCACAAGTATTTAGCAAGGATACTTTATAGTTACGTATGTAATCATTGCAAATTTCATTTTATAAACCATATGCTGGATTTAATATTGCATTTACTTCAACTATAAGTGTGGTTGTAACTTTATGTATGATATAAACAGTGAAACTAGATAAAATGCATCGCATTTTAAACTGTTTATAGCTGAACGTAGTTTTCAATTTGTTGGAATGGCAGTTAGTTAACATGAAAATATATTTCTGTCCATTGGGAATATCTGAGCCTGAATATTTAATAAGAATTTCAGTATCAAAATAGTGGCGCCCAACACTAGATGTTATTTTAATTTAATATGTCAATTTAAGAATTATAAATTGTATGTTGTCGTTGCTTACAGTCGACCCTCCAAATGTAATTTTAAATGATCAAAAAAAAAAAAAAAGAATACTTTAATTACATCCCACTGTGCTATGTTGCTAAGTGAATGTAAGTGTATACGACTATTTGCAACTTTATGAGTATGTATTGGTATTTGATTGTGTGTATGTACATATTGTGTATGTGAATTTTTGGTAAAGATGTATTAAGATATATTGCCATCACTGGTAACACATTTCTACGCCATTGTTTGAAAATTTATTTATTTAAATTTTCGGTTAAAGGATATTGTACGAGTACAACCCAGACGTTCGAAGGAATTAAATTAATTACAAATTAATCAACAAAATGTTTAAACCTTCTAATGTATTGGGGCCTTGAATTAACACAAGAGACGCCACGAGTATATGAACCAATATTCCGCTAAAACCTATTGTGAATTAAAGTCTTTGGCAGGTTGTGTCATTTGGTTGAAATGTAAACAGCAAGGCTAAATATTGCCTCGAACATGTGAAATTTCGTACCAGATAAAATGTTTTTGTGGAGAGTTCATCTTCATTACTTTAATATGAAGATAATACGGCGAGCATGCTCTATCTGAACAATCGTGTCGAAGGTTGTTTGGTCACTTTATAAGTGGTGTTCATACCAAAATGTTTAAAGGCGAATAATTGGAATCATTGATATAAGTGGATGAATGCCAAATGCTTCAAAAGATGTCAGAAACCTTTGGGGGTGGATGAATCGACAGTCAGCAAACGCCTAAATTCCATGGGATTTATTCAAAAGCAGAGAAACTGAGTGCCATACGAAATGAAGCAGCGCGACGTCGAAAGGTAATTTTTCGCTTGTCAACAGCTCTTTGAATGTCAAAAAATGGAAGGTGTTTTTGCATCGCTTTGTGACTGGCGATGAAAAGTAAATCCATTACTACAACCTCAAGCGCAAAACGTCATGGGCTTTGCCCGGGCAGCCATCAACATCCTTCAATGCAAAAAACGGATCGATGATTGGATTGCCTCAAAAGACGAGTCGTTGGGTTAGGGTATTACACTCACAATTTATTTACCGTTACCGACTGTAGTTTATTTAAAAAGTAATACGCAAAGTTTGTTTTTAAATGAAGAATCAATTGAAATTCACGGAAATATATTTTTTAACTATTTGAATCAGTCATTCAAAAAAACAAACTATAAAAATTTACAGACATTCAGTAGGAGTTGATATTTTCTGTTAAAAATAAAATTTTATGTTTTCTGTCTCTAAAAATATAAATTCATATAATTCCTTTTTGTGTTTTTACCAAAATAGTTTGTTTATATACAAAATTATTTCAATAAAAAGTACAAGAAATTACTTAAATATTCATATACACAAAGCCAATAAAAATATATACATGTGTTGTGTTCTGTTTTGTAATTACATACAAATAAAAAAACTTTCAATTTGAAAAACAAACCACAAAAGTAGTTTTCTTTTTACTTTAAAATTTTGATAGTTATTTTAAACAACTTTCTATTGTTTTTACTTTTGTCGATTAATTGTATTTTCGATTAATTTAATATGTATTTTAAGTTGTTTTTAACGAAACAATATAGTGAGTGTAGGACATAGTTTGTAATTATATGATTAATATAAATCATGGTTGGTAGTTTCTATCTATTGCAACTGCGGTTGCAATAGTGATATGTGTTTTCAAATATCACGGCGTTTATTTCATAATATTACCTGTTCAATTTTGTGATATAATGCAAAATACCGTTATAAATCGGTGTTTCGGTAGTTTAGCGTTATTATAACGATAGTTTAGGGTATTTCAAAATTAAACCTGTAAAATTACGCAATAAACCCGGTTATACAAAAAGACACTTGCCTTTAATGGAATGGCCATTTTAAAATTTTCATATCGTTCTTAAAGTAGCTGTGGTAGCCAACTACCGTTATTATGAAAAGGTATTGAATGTCAACCATGATATAAATAAATAAATAAATAAATAAATAAATAAATAAATAAATAAATAAATAAATAAATAAATAAATAAATTCGTAAATTTCGAAAACAAACGCTCATTAATTATTCAAGGTCACAATTCTAATCTTTTATTGCAATTTTATTTTAACTATAATTCTTACTATACAAAAATTGAAAATAGAATTTTATTTTAAACTAAAAAATTTTAAATTTTAGGTGTAAATATGCGTTGACTTCGTTTGTTTTAAAAGTTTTCTGATTGGTTGAATTATTTTTAACCGATTCAACCGAAATAATTTAGCCTCTTTTGTAATTCTGTGAATAAAGTTGCAAAAAATACTTTGTAGGAACGAAAAATTATATTCAAAAGTGAAGTAATGAATTTATTCTTTCGAAAGTTTCAGTTATACCAAAATGAACACTATCAACCGCCATTTATGGTTCGGTATTTTTTATTTGTGTAGATGTTTTTTTCGAGTGCTAACATTTTGCTGTGTAATAGGGAGGAAAATGCATTTGACTGTGATTTATAATTGTTGAAAGGGCTTAAAAATAATAAACTTAAATAATGTTTTTCTATTTTTTGAAATACTCGTTTCGCTACTCCTCAAAACATTGAGATACTTCAGCTACTAGTCGTACAATAGTAATAACTCAAGTATTAAAGTGAAAAATATTAAATTTTTAAACACAACTAATGTTCGTTTTAATACATATTTAAACTGACATACATATACATATATATTCCACACACATTCATCATAAACGTCAAATTTGTTTATTTTCAAATGCAAATGATTTTTGAAAGCATCAAAATGAACATGCACTCACAATATATTTTCCGTTACCGACTGTAGTTTATTTAAAAAGTAATACGTAAAGTTTATTTTTAAAAGAAGAATCAATTGAAATTCATAGAAATATATTTTTTAACTTTTTGAATCAGTCATTCAAAAAACAAACTATAAAAATTTACAGACATTCAGTAGGAGTTGATATTTTCTGTTAAATGTAAAATTTTATGTTTTCTGTTTTTAAAAATTCAAATTGATATAATTCTTATTTGTTTTTTTACCAAAATAGTTTGTATATATACAAAATTATTTCAATAAAAATTATAAGAAATTATTCAAATATAGATACACACAAGAAAATAAAAAAAAATATATGTCTGTGTGTGTTGTGTTTTGTAAAATTTCATACAAATAAAAAAAAATTTCAATTTAAAAAACAAACCCAAAAAGCGTTTTTTTCTACTTTTTTTCAGTTAAAAATTTATGGTTATTTTAAACAACTTTCTATTGTTATTACTAATTTTGTCGATTATTAAACAATGATTGAAAATGAACAACAAAATGGGCTGAATATAATGAAAAATCAGTAGTCCTCTTTTTGATTGTATTTTCGATTAATTTAATGTGTATTTTAGATTATTTTTAACGAAATAATATTGTGAGTGTGTCATAACAAACACAAAAAAAATGTTTATATTTTGTCTGCTGCTTGTTTTCTATTTTTTTTACCACAAATACAAATGTCACGTTGAGGCATGTACCTATTTGTATTCCCCACAGACATCATATGCTCATGTACACATGTATGTATGTTGCAGTACCAGAGAGAGTGACATTTCATCACTTTGTTAGTGGTGTAATAAAACATTATACTTGTAATAGTGTGTTTGGTTTAACAATAAAAAAAAAGTTTTTTAAAAATATTAATAAAGAATTGTAAATGACTTTTATTGCATTTTTTCTTTTTAAAATTATTATTTTTTTACTGTAGAAATAAACTATAAACCCACTCAAATATGTTTGTCAGTAGAATAGGCGACACAAGTTTTACAACTAAACAAAATTGGTAAAAACTTCTGTGTTTTACAGTTAATATTTTTTCCATATTATGAAAATATTGTTACGATTTTACCTTTTAAAATCGTTGATTTGTTTCCTTTAAATAAATCTTGATCTTTTTATGTTCCAAATAATAAACACCGTTGAAATTCTTTTATATCTACTCTTTATTTAAACACAAACACCGCATACTGGCAACTTGGAGAATGCTTTTTGAAATTTAACATAAGAAACATTAGTTCACCATACCTAATGTTGCCATTTAACTGTTTTAGGAATAGAATTTCCGTAACAATATATTAGAAAAATTAAAAAAAAAACAATTTTTTCTTTCGATTACAAATTAAAGTGTTATTACTTCATTGATTTTTAAATTTCAAGTCAATATTCTAAACGTTTACTCCAGTCATCATTATGCATTGTAATATTTTTGAAAAAATTCTTCGAACAAATTTCTCAGTTATTAGCTACTAAATTTTTAACCGAATCTTAGGTGAATACTATTTACTTAGACCCTAGTTATTTAAATTAATTGAAAATAATTATTTCTTTTGTCCAGAGAACTCATTTAATACGAAGAAATCGTTCGTATAAACACAAGAATCTTTGGAAATCATAAATATTAACCAACTGAAATAGTTGTTGCAAACGATAGATATAATTATTTTTATCTTTATTTCCAAAACTGAATAAAAAAGAAAGAGATTTAAAATGAAATTGGTAATTATGTATATATTTTTGTTTTCGTTGGAAATTTGTGTAACCAAATAGTTGTCATATTTTAAATAACTTGAATTTTCGTTTCACAGGATAACGAAAACATTATTTTTATACCCTCCACCATATATGGTGAGGGTATATATCAGTTTGTCATTCCGTTTGTAACATCTCGAAATATAGGTCTAAGACCCCATAAATTATATATATTCGTGATGTTTATGCAATTTTAAGTCGATTTAGCGATGTTCGTCTGTCTGTCTGTTGAAATAGCGATGACGACGCGAAGACGCAAGCGTGGGTGCCTATTTTTACCTGGATTGTTGAACAGTTTGGTATTGAAAATGAGCAAAATCGGTTCATCGGTTAAAAAATTATGAGTGAAAATGTGATGATACCTCTACATTCAAATTGGTGTATTTTAGTACAATTTCATAGAAGCGACAGGTACAAAATATATTTTCTTATATTTTTTCATCAGTGGCTTAGAAATTAATAATATTTTGCATTCACCTGAAATATTTTTCACCTCAAAAAATTTTTATCACCACTAAAATTTTTTTTCACCACAAAAAATTTTTTTGACCTCAAAACATTTTTTTCACCTCCATAATTTTATTTCAAAAGTTTTTTACATTATTTGTATCAAAAACAGTAGAGAAAATTTTTTTAGGATGTTGGTGGAGGGTATTCAAAGATTCGGCACAGCCGAATTAAAGGCTTTTTTTTACTTGTTTATAACCAAAATAAAAGTTGAAAAAAGTAGGATAGTTAATTAAAATTTTTTGAACTAGGGCAATTTTTAACTTCTTTTTTGAAATTCGGTGCTGTTTTTTACAGTTTTTTTTTTAGTAAACGTGCAATAACACAAGCGAAAAATAAAGCGATTTTTAATCCCACTTTGAAGTAAGATATAAGAAACCTTGTTAAGCGCCAAATACAATATTTAATTTTTATTGGTAAAAATTAACTTCCATTCCTAACTCAAATAAAATTTAAAAGGCTACATAAGAAGCATATATTTTTTGATTAGTCGTTGAATTAAATTTCATATTATTAGAAAAGATTCGAGGTCTTCATTAAAAAACTTTGCGGGAGACCCAAAAAACGTTTTAGATTTCTTTACTTTAAATAATTTTTTAATCTGTAAATATAATTTTCTTCCTTTTTTGGTACTATTTTAATTTACAAAATATAAAAAATTTAAAAAGAAAATTGTTTTAATTGTGTCAAAATATTTTCATGAGAACGTTTTGGTTTTATTAAATGCATTAAAATTACGAAAACGTCGCATTTTGTCATTGTTTTCTTTTAACGGAAATATACTGAATAAAGGCTTTAGTTTTATTATAGAGTAAGAATAGTGTAGAGATTGGAGCACCGGCAGAGGCCAAATTAAATTTTATACAGAATACCGCTCGCATAGTAAAAAAGTTTTCATGGTTTTATATGGGCAGATTACAAAGGTTCGGCATCTTTTCTATATGGATTTTTTGCAAATTCCTTTGTGATTCCAATTGATTTTCTTTGCAAATCCAATTAGTTTTTGTCAGATTTCCCTATTTGATTTGAAAAAGGTTTAAAAACAGGAAAATTTGCTCAAATTCTTGCAAAAATCAGGGAAATTTGTTCAATTTTCCCCTGTTTTCTGTCAGCTTCCGAACCTTTGTATTCTGTATAAAATTTTATTTGGCCGCTGCTGGCGCTGCAATCTCTATACTATTCTTACTCTATGGTTTTATACAACAAAAAGTTGATCTTACAAAAATGAAACTGTATTAAAATACCATATATCTTAGTTCTTTTCTTCTTTTTTATTTTTTTTAACCAACTTTGACTATGACAAGTATTACAGCAACTAATATAGCAGGGGCGTTCTCAATTAAGTGCGCTAGAAGCAATATAAAGAAGCGTTTATATGAGAAAATAAGTCGACTGCAACTAATTATTATAACCTACTAACTTGTTATTGCTAATATGCTGCACAGTGGTTTCAAACCAAAAAGAAGTGGAATTATATCTGCCACTTCCGACTTGGACAAACTGTATAACCAATTACAGCAGTGGATTAAGGCAACTGCAAAATTTGAACTACTTCTCCCCAATATTAACCCATAAACAATTGTTTCCTGGGTCAGGTATAGAGTTTCCAATTATTCGACCCTACTCGAAAAATAACGAAAATTGATAATTAGGTTGTTCGGATCGATTAATAGATGACCGATTAAAATAAATATATTTCATTCATAAAATAAGAATACACAGGGCTGCATTTTTGTGAAATATCAAGTTAAGTCTACTGCATTCGACAGCGGTCAATTCAGGCGGAAACTCCATAGCTTCTTTATTTCTTTAAGTAAATATAAACATACAGCGGATCGCTAAATTTACATTGACGTCCCAAATGCATCGAAAAAAATTAAAAAAAAAAAAAATAAATAAAAATTAAAAATATATTTATCTTCCTTTATTCGATCTTCAATATTATACTATATTATTCTTTAAAATCGAGTTCAAGATCCTTTTTATAAAAATAATAATAATGATTATTTATTATTTCTTTCTTTCCAATATTTCGTCACCACATTGGGTGACTTCTTCAGGGAAATTATATAATTTTTTCAATAATAAAAAACATATATATATAAAATTTTTAAAAAAGGCGGGAAATTATAAAAATAGTTTTTGACAATATGAAAAATATAAATATCATACGAAACAAAAATATTTTAAGTTTAAAAAAGATAAGGAAACAAAAATGTTTTTATAAATATTTAAAATGAAAATATAACAACAGAACAAAAAACTATTTTGAATTTCATATATTATTTAAAATTAAAATAATTAGCTCAGTTCTTATTCACTAAATGTCTATAATTTTGGGCCATATTCGCTATATCTGTTTTATAGTTAATGCGTTGTGTAGATGGTATTTTCATTATCTGTAACATTTCTAACATATATCTATGTCTGTAATTATTTTCTATGTTCAAAATTGTCGTATTATCAAAATCAGGATAATGATTAGAGTTATTGCAGTGTAATGATAATGCTGTTTTTTGTGTAGGAATGGTGTTCTTGTATTTTTGATCTTATTTATGTCCTGCAATTCTGGTTTTAAGTTTATTTTTTGTTGTACCTATGTATACCTTATTACAGTTTCCACTATTATTACCATTACACGGTATTTTATAAACTAAATTTGACATTTCCGATTTATCTATTCTGTCTTTTGTGTTGCTAAATAGTCTACTTAATGTGTTATATGTTTTATGTGCTACTAAATATTTCTTATTATCATAAATTTTTGATCTTTCTAATCTTTCAGATATAAGAGGAACATAAGTTAGAGATTTATAAATTTTAGGTTCAATAGCGTTTCTTGTGTTAAAATTATTTCTGTTCTTATATTGCCTTATTAAATTACATGTTAGTTGAATTGGGTAATTATTATTGTTTAAAATATTTTTAATCTTTTCTATATTTTTTCCGTGAAATTCTAAGTCGCTAATATTCAATACCCTCTCAATTAGATTCTTTGCTGTATTAATTATGATTCTTCTTGGGTGTTTCGAATAATAGTTTATAATTCTTCCAGAAGCTGTGTGTTTTTGATACCAATCTATTAACAATCTATCACCTCTTCTCTTTACCAATGTGTCTAAATAAGGAATTTTAGAATCATATTCCTTTTCAATCGTAAATTTTATATTATCATGAAACGAATTAAGTGTTGATAAAATATTATCAACCGAACTCTCTGAAATAATACAAAATAAGTCATCAACATATTTTGTTATGATTTTTGGTTTTATATCCAATTTTTCAATGCAAGAATCTAATAATTTCTCCATTACAAAATCAGCTATAATTGGAGAAGCTGGAGATCCCATTGGAAGTCCTTTTTGTTGTATATATATTCTATTATTGTATTTGAAATATCTATTGTCCATTATACAGAATTTCAAAATACGTAGAAAAAGATTCTTCTCAATTTTAGTATGTTCTTCGATAACATTCCATTTTTCTTCAATAATATCTAAAGCTATATCTATTGGTATACTTGGAAATAAAGATACAACATCAAGTGAAATTAATCTCTCATCACTTTGTATCCTTAAATTTTTTATCCTTTCTCTAAAATGTAAAGAATCTTTTACATTATATTTAGAGTTTTGTGTTACTTTCCTTAGAATACTAGTAACATATATACAGAGTTCATAAGATGGGGAGTTAACAAATGAGCATATTGGTCTCAAAGGAAATTGTTCATTATGAATTTTAGGTACTCCATATAATCTAGGAGCTGTAGCTACATTTGTTTTAAGTTTGTTCTTTTCCAAAGATGTAATAATATTTAATTTGAAAAGATCTTCACATAAATTATTATTTGTTCTCTGTAATCCGGAAGTTGGATCTCTATTTGTCAATTTATATGTAGTAATATCACACACAATATTATCCATTCTTAAAATATAATCACATTTATTCATAGCTACTGTGGTATTTCCCTTATCAGCATTTAAAATAAGTAGATCCTTATTAGTTTTCAAAAATCTTCTTGTCTTATTCACTTTATCTAACAAAAATTTGTCTATATTCGTTAATTGTTTTCTATTTAAATGACCATTTATAATATTAGTAAATCTATTTCTAGCTGTTTCTTGTTCTTCTTTTCCTGTTAAAGTCTGTATAAAGTCCTCACCATCCGCTATAATTTTCAAAACGGGAAAATTTTCTCTTTTGACCGGAAGTGCGTGTTTATGTCCTAACGAAAGAACCCATTCTACTTCAGAGGGGATTTCAAAATCTGATTTGTTAACAAACCATTTCTTATTCTGTTTAATATTTAATTGATTCTGTTTTAAATTAATAAGGCAATTAAATTTCTTCTTATGTTCCTCTTTTACCTGTAAATTTAATTTAATAGCTAATTTTTCTTGGTGTTGAATGAATGTGTTGAATAAATCTTTATCTAAACTTTGAGCCAAATTCTCCGATATATATTCCAATTCTCTCTTAGCATTTCTCATTGTTTCATGTTTCTGTTTTATTGCCAAATTTAAAATCTTGTTTTGTAAAGATTGAATGAATCCCGATATAGACTGTCGAATTCTATTGATGCCATTTATCTCGAAAAGATTAGAAATATTTTTAGTAGAATTCTCTATAAATTTAGGAATTATACCTGATTTTCTGCAACGTATCAAAAATATTATAGCTGCCTTTGATTTTACAATTTGGTCCTTAACAGTCTTATACCTATTGATTTTCCTTTTTATCTCTTGGTTGGTCTTGAAATTGTAATGATAATTCATTTTTAGTCTGATGTGCTCTCAGATTTTCTCTATATTTATCTTCCTTTATTCGATCTTCAATATTATACTATATTATTCTTTAAAATCGAGTTCAAGATCCTTTTTATAAAAATAATAATAATGATTATTTATTATTTCTTTCTTTCCAATATTTCGTCACCACATTGGGTGACTTCTTCAGGGAAATTATATAATTTTTTCAACAATAAAAAACATATATATATATAAAATTTTTAAAAAAGGCGGGAAATTATAAAAATAGTTTTTGACAATATGAAAAATATAAATATCATACGAAACAAAAATATTTTAAGTTTAAAACAGATAAGGAAACAAAAATGTTTTTATAAAAATTTATGATAATAAGAAATATTTAGTAGCACATAAAACATATAACACATTAAGTAGACTATTTAGCAACACAAAAGACAGAATAGATAAATCGGAAATGTCAAATTTAGTTTATAAAATACCGTGTAATGGTAATAATAGTGGAAACTGTAATAAGGTATACATAGGTACAACAAAAAATAAACTTAAAACCAGAATTGCAGGACATAAATAAGATCAAAAATACAAGAACACCATTCCTACACAAAAAACAGCATTATCATTACACTGCAATAACTCTAATCATTATCCTGATTTTGATAATACGACAATTTTGAACATAGAAAATAATTACAGACGTAGATATATGTTAGAAATGTTACAGATAATGAAAATACCATCTACACAACGCATTAACTATAAAACAGATATAGCGAATATAGCCCAAAATTATAGACATTTAGTGAATAAGAACTGAGCTAATTATTTTAATTTTAAATAATATATGAAATTCAAAATAGTTTTTTGTTCTGTTGTTATATTTTCATTTTAAATATTTATAAAAACATTTTTGTTTCCTTATCTTTTTTAAACTTAAAATATTTTTGTTTCGTATGATATTTATATTTTTCATATTGTCAAAAACTATTTTTATAACTTCCCGCCTTTTTTAAAAATTTTATATATATATGTTTTTTATTGTTGAAAAAATTATATAATTTCCCTGAAGAAGTCACCCAATGTGGTGACGAAATATTGGAAAGAAAGAAATAATAAATAATCATTATTATTATTTTTATAAAAAGGATCTTGAACTCAATTTTAAAGAATAATATAGTATAAAATTAAAAATATTTATCCAAATAATCAAGCTCGAGTTCTGGTCAGGTTTTTCAAGTATTTTATTGTCATAAGATTCTTAATTTATTGCCAACAATATTAACAAGTACAATAAAACAAAAATATAGATTAGAAACAGAAAAAAAAACAAACAATAATAAAACAACCAAAAACTTACATAGAATGTTTACATACTTTAATAATTTTGAGCTATGCTTGGTCAATTGTTGTCTATCTTTAAAGCACTGATCTACTAAACAATTCCATTATTGCATTCAGCCTTATGCATTAAACACATAGACAACAGCAGCTACACGACTACATGACTTCACATGCTGCTGACTGCAATTGTAGCCGTGTAGTCAGCTACTTAATTTTGAAAACGGTAGCAACATAGTAAGCAGGTGATCCTAAAAATTTTACATTTTAATAAATATAATCTTTTTTTTGTTTGTGATTCTAAAATATGGCTGAGGAATATTTTGTAAATTTTGCATATTGTTGGAGATTATTATTTTTTTATTTATTAATCTATTAATCCCATTTATGAGTTAAAGATTCTCCGTTATGTTTATTATTATCATTTTGAGTTTTATTATTTACTTTGCTTATTTAAATCACTCTAATTTCATAGCGGTATTTTACATTTTGAATACATACTGCCTTTTAACTTGTTACAAATGCTTTTGTATAAATTCTTGTTTTAAAAGTCGAAACTGTACTATTTATAATCTGCCGTGCTGCAATACAATAAACTACAGCCTTGCTGCTAATAAAATTGAATATTTTAAATAAAATCAAAAGTTTAAGTTTTAATTCTCATACATAAATTTGGTGCCGAAACCCGGGATTTATCTCATTAAACTGGTCAAAGATCTTGGAACTTTTCGAATTGGATGCTATTGTGACAAAACGGTGACGACTTCGCTTTGTATTTGGACATTTGGAAGTGGAATTATTACTGTGGAACTGATACTGACTTTAGCCTTGATTTTGGAACTAATTATTTACCACGAGAAAAAAAATCTACCTCTTGTTGACGACTTTGCAACGCTACGGATTACGTGAGTTCCCAGCTTTACATTTGCATTGCTTTGATTTTGGATAAAGGTTTGAAAAAAATCTTTGGTTTATGATTACCGGAAAAACGTATGTATAAAATATAATTTGAATTAATTAATAAAATGGAAGATATATCAAATATAATCGAAGGCCAACGAGAGCTATTCGAAGATTTGAAACATGCGGGTGATATGTTTGATAAGAAACCAGGGGAACTTAAAACACGAGGGTATGCTCAGAGTGTCATTGAAACGATAGATAATATTTCTCGAGCTTTTACTGAAACACATTACCAACTTACGCACACTATTCGAGAAAGGTCCATTGCTTCCAGAGATGTTCCGTATATTTCTGAAGAAATTTTCTACAAATTTCAAGATTATTTTCAAACATTAAAAGGAAAATTATTTGATGTTATAACTGAAACATCTCAGCCCCCATCCCCTATGACTCACTCCAGTACATTCCACGCTTCGTCTAGTAGACAAAATACGACAATATCAGCAGATGCTAGATTACCCAAAATTAACATTCCTACATTTTCTGGTGACTACATGTCTTGGGTCTCATATAGGGACATGTTTATTTCATTGGTACATAGTAACGTATCGTTATCTAAGATACAAAAGTACTATTTCTTAAAGAATTCTTGTTCCGGCACACCATTGGATATTATAAATGAATATCCAGCATCTGAAATAAATTACGATTTAGCATGGGATGCTTTAAATATGCGATACCATAACAAGAGAAAAATTATAAACACTCTGTTAACAAAACTGTTTTCAATTCCCAACTCTAATGGTACAGCCGAGAGCATCCAGAAAATCTTGGACACAACTCGTAATTGTTTAGCTCTTCTTGGTACATTAGGTGTCACCAAGGAAACATATGATGCTATAATAATTCATATGACGGTAAATCGGCTTGATATTCAGACTAGAAAAGAGTGGGAACAGTCCTTAAAAGATACCACTGAATTGCCAGAACTAAAGAGATTGTATACATTTCTGGAAACTACATTCCGCACCCTTGAATCTATTTCTGAGCCCCTTTATTCCACTCCACACGTTAAGGTCCAACCAGCCAAACGGAATTTATTTCGAAGAACCATACATATAACAACATCAAAAAATGATGATAATTGTCTATGTTGTAACAAACGTCATTTGTTGTATAAATGCTTTAAGTTTGCTGCCATGCCCTCATCTGCTAAACGTGAATTTATAAGAACAAAAGGAATTTGTTATAATTGTATGAGCACTGGTCATTTCAGCCAAGAGTGTCGTTCAGCAGCTCGCTGCCATGTATGTAAACAAAAGCATCATACCACAATTCATAACGAGTTAACTTCACAAGCAACTCCAACATCATACACGTCAAAAGCAGCACCAAAAACGTCTCAAGATGCAAATGGAACATTTCAAATACCATCAAACCCAACTGCCACAACGCAGTCTGCAGAAAGCTCTGCTAACGTTGTGTGCAATTGTAGCACTCTCACTAAACCGCAGGTTTTACTAGCAACAATGCGTATTAATGTTAAAACACATTATGGAGTTTTCTCTTTACGAGCTTTATTAGACCATTGTGCTCAGGCTTCCCTTATTACTGAAAACGCAGTACAAACTTTGAAACTACAAACGTTCAAAACATACACACAGATTAGTGGAATTGGTGGTCAACAGAAATCTATCATTACACATAAATATACCAACTTAGTACTTCGGTCCAAAACAGAATCTAATTTTGAGTTAAATTGCACCGCATTTGTTATACCTGCAATAACGCAATACCAACCATTGCCGGCTAGTAAAGAAAAACTACCGAATATTGGTAATTATGATTTAGCGGACCCTCAGTTTTTAAAATCTGATGGGATTGATTTATTACTGGGTGGTGATATATATGGAGATATTATTCTGCCTAATCAAAAGAAATTCGAAAATAGTATTCTTTTGCAATTGACTCACTTTGGTTGGATAGTCTCTGGACCCACCTCCAAATTATCATATGGTGATAAAATAAATGTGAATATTTTCTCTATTGATGAACAACTAAAAGCTTTTTGGGTACAAGAAGAGCTTTTCGAGAGAAGGTCGTGGACAAAGGAAGAAGAATTGTGTGAGAAATATTTTAAAGCAACAACAACACGTAACAGTAGTGGTCGATACACTGTTGCGCTACCTTTTAAAACCGTAATAAAGGGTGAATCAATAACTATGTTTAGCCTAACTGATTATACCGCTCTCTCTCGGTTGAAACATATTGAACAAAAATGTAGACAGAATCCTAAATTTGGTGATGCTTATTACAAGTTTATGTCTGAGTACGAGTCTTTGGGTCATATGATGAAGGTAGGCGTATACCCAAAGGATTTAGGAAAAAATTGTTATATTTTGCCTCACCACGGTGTGTGGAGGGAAGGAAGCTCTACAACCAAATTGAGGGTAGTATTCGATGGCAGTTCTAAACGTCCGAACCACAATTCATTAAATGATGAATTGGCCGCAGGGCCAGCGTTTCAGAATGATCTGCCCACGGTTATTAATCGTTGGCGCCGCTTTAAAATTGGATTTAGATCTGACTTAGAGAAAATGTTCCGCCAAATAAATGTTATTAATGACCACCAAAGATATCAACAAATATTGTGGCGTGATAGTATCGAAGGTGATATCAATATTTTTAAACTTTCTACAGTCACCTATGGAACGACCTCTGCTCCATTTCTGTCAATGAGGGTACTTCACCAACTGGCAGAAGATGAGAGAGAAAATTATCCAAAGGCTAGTAAAGTTCTCCTTACAGACACATATGTTGATGATGTCATCTCTGGCGCCGATAGTTCAGACGAAGCTATCGATTTACAAAAACAACTTTGCAGCATGCTAAATTAAGGGGGTTTTAAGTTACGAAAGTGGACTTCTAACTGCAAAAAGCTTATGAGTGCCATACCAAGTGAATATAGGGAGGTTACTAATATTTTTGAAATAGATAAAACAGACAACGTTAAAGCTCTCGGCTTAGAGTGGTGTACGAAAGCAGATTATTTTTCATTTAAAATCAATTTTGAGCGTAGCAATGAAGTCACAAAAAGAAGTATACTTTCTAATGCTGCAAAATTGTATGACCCCTTAGGCTGGCTATCTCCATGTACTATAAATGCAAAAATAATATTTCAAAAATTGTGGCTTTTAGGAGTAGACTGGAATGATCAACTTCCTCAACAGTTAGTTTCTGAGTGGCTACAATATATGGAAAATCTTAAAAGGCTAGAAATGATTCGTGTACCTAGGTGGATTGGAATGGGAAAAACTACAAGACTTGAATTACACGGATTTAGTGATGCGTCTACAGCTGCGTTTGCAGCTGTAGTTTATGCAAAGGTGATGGATAAAAATGGCACATCAGCTGTAAACCTCCTCCAAGCCAAAACGAAAGTAAGTCCTTTAAAAAGGTTATCTATTCCAAGACTGGAATTATGTGGAGCTACACTTCTAGTCAAATTACTACACAAAGTGCAAACATCAATAGATTGTGAAATTGATAACATAACTTACTGGACTGATAGTACAACAGTCCTCAGCTGGATACGAGGGCAGTCGTCAAAATGGACAGTTTATGTTGGTAATAGGGTGGCTGAAATCCAGCGGTTTTCAAATTTCAAGCAATGGAAATACATTTGTACTGATCAAAACCCGGCTGATTGTGCATCAAGAGGCATATCATCAACCGAACTCGTAAACCACGATCTATGGTGGTCAGGCCCTAGTTGGTTAAAAGAAAGCGTTCAAAATTGGCCAAAACAACCCTCATTAAAATACGATATCGAAGAAGAAATGTCCAAATCCTACGCCGCTATAAATACTGCTACAGCTAATATGTCTCATAGCTGCATTGACGGTACTAATGCTGCTACAACCATGGTCTCCAAAGCTGATGCCGATATTTCTAAATATTTTTATGTACTACAGCGTTTTTCATCACTTAATAAACTGGTTCGAATCACTGCATATGCTCTTCGATTCCCTGTTAACGTTTCTATTCATAAGCAAAACAAACAAAATCAAGCTATTGATAAATGTAAGATGACTGGTTATCTCACTAATCATGAGATGAGAATCGCCCTTCAAAAGCTTATTAGAGTATCTCAGAGTGTTGATTTTGAAGATGAAATCAAACAATTGCAAAAATACGGAAAATTATCTACCAATAATCACATCGCTCGTTTATGCCCTTTCATTGACTCCGACAATATCTTGAGAGTCGGTGGTCGGTTACAAAATTCGAATTTGAGCTATTTTTCCAAACATCCTATTTTACTAAAAAAGCAAAATCCAATTTCGATTCTTATTTTTGCAGATGCACACGCACAAACTTTACATGGCTCTCTTCAACAGATGCAATCGTACGTAGCGAGAAAGTATTGGATTCTCTACGGTCGTAACATTGCAAAGATGGTAGTACGGTGTTGCGTCAAATGCTTTAAATACAATGCAAAGGCATCGCAGCAGATGATGGGTAGTCTGCCAAGTGTACGTTTAACGCCTACGCGTCCGTTCAAACACAGTGGAGTCGATTACGCTGGACCTATTACATTGAAACAATCTACTGCCAGAAATTCTGTAACAACAAAAGGCTACATATGCCTTTTTATATGTATGGTCACTAAAGCACTGCATCTAGAGGCAGTAACTAGTCTTTCTACGGAAGCGTTCATAGCAGCTTTTAGAAGGTTCGTCTCACGCCGCGGTAATTGTACAGATTTGTACTCTGATTGCGGTACAAACTTTATAGGTGCGAGCAAGGAACTTCAGATATTGTATAACCGCAACAAAGCATCATTACCAGAAGAATTGTTGGCAATACTGGGCAACGACGGAACCCAGTGGCACTTCATACCACCAGCTACTCCAAATTTTGGTGGCCTCTGGGAGGCTGGTGTGAAGTCAACCAAGTACCACTTAAAACGTTTGCTGGGCAGCAAAATCGTTACGTATGAAGAACTTAGCACTCTCTTAGCGCAGATAGAGAGTTGTTTGAACTCAAGGCCACTTTGCCCCTTAAACAATGATCCGTCGGATACAAGTGCTTTAACACCCTCTCATTTTCTCATTGGAGAGGCTTCAAATTGTGTGCCCGAACGAAATTTAATTGACTTCAACATTGATCGTCTTACCAGGTGGATGATGATTGAAAAGATAAAGCAACATTTTTGGTTACAGTGGAAAAATGAGTGGTTGTGTCGTTTACAATCTAGACCCAAGTGGTTAAATCCAATCAAAAATGCTCAAGTTGGAGACTTAGCGCTTATTTGTGATGAACGTTGCCCACCTGGGCAGTGGCCACTAGCTCGCGTGAAGGATGTACACCCTGGTAAAGACGGAATTGTAAGGGTAGTGACATTACAATGTCGTGGTAAAGTCTTCAAGCGTCCAGTTTGTAAAATTGCATTTCTACCGTCAGATGAAGACTATAAAAGGTTGCGTCAAATCGATGGCGTTTCAAATCAACTTGAATGAAGAACAGATGTCCTTGGAGGGGGAAAATGTTGGAGATTATTATTTTTTTATTTATTAATCTATTAATCCCATTTATGAGTTAAAGATTCTCCGTTATGTTTATTATTATCATTTTGAGTTTTATTATTTACTTTGCTTATTTAAATCACTCTAATTTCATAGCGGTATTTTACATTTTGAATACATACTGCCTTTTAACTTGTTACAAATGCTTTTGTATAAATTCTTGTTTTAAAAGTCGAAACTGTACTATTTATAATCTGCCGTGCTGCAATACAATAAACTACAGCCTTGCTGCTAATAAAATTGAATATTTTAAATAAAATCAAAAGTTTAAGTTTTAATTCTCATACACATATAGAAAATGCCTTTGGCATTTTGGCCAATAGATGGAGAGTACTACATACAACGATCAGTATGTCCCCAAAAAATCTAGACAAAATTGTTTTAACCACAGTAATTCCTCATAACTTTTTAATGCTCAAAAGTGACAGAAACTATTTCACCAATGATCTTGTTGACCATTCATTCGACAATCGAGACATTCAAGGTCAGTGGAGGGCAGAAATAAATTCTCTGCCATCATATCAAAATACATTCGCTAGCCGCTCATCCCCAACTTTATTTCAACTACGAAATATTTTAAAAGATTTCATTGATAATAATTTTGTGTAAATAAATGTATTTTTATTAAAAATAAACAAAGAACATATGTATATATTTCGATATTATTTTTTATTAATTTTATTATAAAAAATATAAAAAGAAAAACATAAAATATTGCCCTACAATAATACTAATAAAGAAGTAACTAAAAGGCACTATTTTACATATGTTTGTATATTACATAATACATTTTTATGTTGCCTTCGCCTTGGAATGAAATAGTTCCATCTTTTTAAATACTAATGCAGATACCTTAGCTTCAATTCCATTTACCAAGTATGGCGGCATGTTGGCTTCTTTTATTTTTCTCGCCAGACTTGCGAAATGAAGCGCTGTGAAATCTTGCTCTTCATTTTGTTTGGCAAATGCCCCACAAGTTTGTGAAATGCTTGATGCAGCTAAATCTAAAAACTCTTGATACTTTTCGCTGTCTGTTTTTTGAAAGAAAAAATATTAAAAAATTACGATAATAAGCAAACAAAAATAGTGATACATCCACACTTCTTTCTCCCGCAAACTTGTTGAGCTTTCTGAAGTGGGCGACAAGTAACTGTCTGCTGAATCTATGTCTATTATGTCAATTATGTCTTCATCCTCCTCATAGTATATATTTCCAACCGTGCTAAAAAGTTAAACACCATAAGTTTTTTTTTATTTTATTTGCCTCTAAATACTTCCATTTTTTTTGGGTTTCAGCGCCAGTTCCGGAAGTTTCTGCATTCTTTTGCATCGCTTGTTGGAACACGGAACGCTTTCCACCTTTTATTACATTCCACTTCTGTAAATATACTAACAATTACAATTTGAAATATAAAAATAATGATCACTATATTACCATTTAAATTTACATTTGCAGCAACTTCTTTCCATGCGTTTTCCTTTTTCTTTAAATTTTTGTAATCTGGGTGACCCAGATCATATAATAAAGTACGGTTGCGTACCTCGTTAATTATTGCTTCGTCCAGATTAATTTTTTTTCCAAAATATCACAACAAAATTTTTCTAACTTTAAACTGCCCTGTAGGAAGCCTGGGGTCAAGTGTCTACAAGTCACCACTTTTGTCGACTATTTTGGGCGACTTTTTGGTGACATGTCAACAAAGCGTCTATACTTTTTACATTCCGTTTTTGCAGCTGTAAAGCTGTGCTTGTTCTGCATGCAAAACTAAAGTTTTTAATAAAAATATGAAGAAACATGAATTTAAAATGTTAATATACATATTTGAACAAAAAAAAATATAATGTGGAAAAGAAATTACAAAAGCCTTGTGAAAAAACAATCAATTTTGTATAAAAATAAAAGTAACGAGAAAGAGGCAATAATTTTTAGTGAAAGTTGCAACTCTAGAGGTTTTGTGGAGCCTGATGAAGATTTTACGGAGCCTGTGGATGATTTCGTGCAGTCTTTTGAAGATTTGTCTACTCCAAAATTAAATTTGCACGAACATTTTTTTTAATTTAATGAAATTTATAAAAAATAAATGCAACTGTTTAAATTTATTTCCTTCCTAGTGTGGAAATTTAGTAAAAAGTTACAAAAGTGTAGACTAGAATAACTAATGGTGACAAAGTCAATAGTGAATCAGTACAGTTTCACTATCGACATTTCGTTCAGCGGTACTAGTGAAACTCTGGTTCCAATGTCAACACCTAGTCGATAGTTGTGTAGATTCGCAATGACACGCACATGTTAAATGTATACAGCAGAAAGCGTTGGCTGGGACATAATTAGTCAGTAGTACTGGTGACAAAGTCAATAGTGAATTACTACAGTTTCACTATCGACATTTCCTTCAGGGTAATGAAACCACCAAACAATTTTAAAATATGAACAGCTGTTTCTTAAACAACTGAATTTTTATTTTAGTGTTGCCATGTAATTGTTTTTTACTTTATTAAAATAGAAGAGCATGCATGATTGTAGACTCGTATAAAAACTTCACTTAAAAATACAATTACTAATTTATAATACATTATAATAACGTAAAAATAAATAAATGAATGTATCTAACCCATTATAATGCAATTATAGCATTTCGCGATGTTTTCTTTTTTTTTTTTGTTTAACAAAAAATATTTCATAACACTAATTTGTTTAACATATTGTGTTATATTGGCAACACCATTTTTGTTTTGTAGCTAACAAAAATAGAATTATCCTTTATTGACTACAGCGGCAAAAGTAGTCGTGTTGCCGTGTAGCTGTGCTGCTGCCAAAATAATCGTCTTCAAATAAACGCGTGTATTTTATTTTTAACATGCTGTAGTCGTGTAGCTGCTGTCGTCTATGTGTTTAATGCATTACAATTCAGTCTCGTTGTTCTTGGAATATGTATTATAAATATTAAACATTTAAAGCACATACCTGCGTTTAACATTTTGTCCGCTCTGTAATACTCGTACATTGTCGAAGTCTGGGTAGTGTTAAATTTGTAAGCAGAGATTTTTTAGTGCCGTTTTTGGTTTGTTGTTGCTAAACTTTAACCTTTGATTGGATTTATGAGCCGCAATCCTTGTTCTTCATTTCATTTTTGTTGTTCCTATAGAGACTTTATCACATTGCAGGGTATTTTGTATATTACATTTGAGTGTTCCATGGGTTTTATTTTATTCTTTGTTCTGGTAAATATTTTTGATAGATTATTCTGTGTTTTATGTGGTATGTAAAAGTTTTGATTTTCCAAATCTTTCAAATAAATCAGGTATATATGGGAATTTCCATGCCGCCGTACGCTTATGGAGTAATATCCAAAAATATAAGTTACCGAAAAACAAGTTTACAGTTATATTGCAATCAACGGGTACTATGTTTAAAGTATGGTGTCGAAAATATCCTATAGGCGACAAAAACGGAAGTGGTTTCAAGGCACATTATAGGGTCCGCCAAATAACTTTTTTTTTTTTGAAAATGCTATAAAAAAAAAACTACTGAATATTTTCTCAAATTTGTTTATTTGAAAGTACAATCCTTCCGGTTAATAATGGAAAATAATTTCATTCAAATGGCTGCCTCGGCTGGCCATGCAGTAGCCTACACGATCGGTCCAATTGTTAAGCTCATTATCGATTGTGTGCAGCTGTATTTCACCAATGGCTTCACGAATATTGTCCTTTAAAGTGTCAATTGTCTCTGTCTTGTCGGCGTAACACTTATCTTTGACGCCACCCCACAAATAATAGTCCAACGGTGTCAAATCGCAGCTCCGAGTTGGCCAAACGACATCAGCTCTGCGGCTGATAATGCGATCTTCAAAAACAGGGCGCAAAACATCGAGTGTAGCTTCGGCTGTGTGGCACGTAGCGCCACCAAATGTTGCCAATATCCTCCTCTTCAATTTTCGTGAACAAAAATTCGTTGAACATGGCCCGATAACGATCGCCATTGACTGTAACGGCCACTCCTTGCTCATTTTCGAAGAAAAATGGCCCAATTATGCCTCTGGACTAAAATCCGCACCAAACAGTGACTCGTTTTGGGTGCATCGGCTTTTCAATGTATGCGTGCGGGTTTTCTGTGCCCCAAATGCGACAATTTTGCTTGTTTACATACCCGCCAAGATCAAAATGAGCTTCATCTGAAAAGATGACATTCAAAAGATGACATTCTGCAACATTACCATGATTTTCAAAGTAATGTCGCAATATTTCCCAGCGTTGTTCAAGCGTATACACAACCATATTTGTTCAGCGGAAGAATAAAACTAATTATCTGTCAAATCAGACATGAGCACTAGTTGAAAAAAAAAAGCACTAGTTGAAAAAAATACGTTAGATGGCGGACCCTATACATACATGCGAAAGTCTACGAATCATGGGAGTTTTTCTTTTCTTTAAACATTTCTGAACTAAGCTAAATAATGTACATCCACAATCCTTTCATATTTAAAGAGAAATTATCTCTGGTTAGTTTTATATTATAAAAACCATAATAACGTACACGACATAACGATCGCGATTTTCTCATATATAAGAAATCAAATCTATTTTATTGAAAAATTTACACTTTAATTAGAAAATAAAATAAAAATGCATTTTTACTCAAAAAAAAATTTGTGATAACAAAAATAAAATAAAATTTATTACATATTTATTAATATTAATTCATTACACATTAATTAATTAAACTATAATATTTTTTGCAAAATCTGGGATGCTTGTTAAAATAAACTTGTTTTTAAATTTGGCACAGCTCCCATCAGAAAATACAAATACGATGGATATATACATATGTTTATATTGACTTATTTTTTGATCAACAATTTTCGGAATGAAACAATAAACATCAAACTTATTATGGCTCAACTTGTCGCTAATAATAGCAAATGACTTTGTTTCTCCAAAAAGCCACGCAACGCATGTGAAAATGGTAACCTGATGATAGGCAAAGTGAGCATCTTAGATTCAAGATTAATTAACCTATAGTTTTCTGCGAAATCTATTTGTAAAATCAATTAAGAAGCCGTTACGTTTTTCTGTTTTTCATTAAAATATCGTTATTGTACCTTAAATACCGGCAGTTGAGCTTCTATTTCATGTATCAGATCAGCCAATGAAGCAGTGGTGTAGCCTTACGTTAAATGGTTATAAACTTTCTTCCACTGTTTCCACTTTACATTTTCAATGATGTTGGTACGAAAATATACGGGAACCAAATCCTGCTCTACATCTCGCAAGGCGTTCTCGCAATCATTGGTCATACAATTTTCATCCAACACAAGCCAATTGCGTGGCGATTTATCTATTATTTTTACATAGCTAGGTCGGTACTGATAAAAAAAGGAGTTGCCTACACATCCTGAGCTAACTTCGCTTTTGTATAGTTGGTAAGCTTCAGACAGAGTCAAAAGCATAAAGCGCTTGGCGACTAATTGCCCATTATATGTTATGGTGTCTTGCACACTAACTCAATATCGCAAGTAAAAATCTTTAACTATGTTTAAACTTTCAGCCGAGTCCGTGTGTATTTCCTGTTCACAATTTGTGGGTTTCACATACTTCCTATATAAAACTTCAAGTACTTCCACTTTTTTTCACTTTTCCCAGTTTGCAACTATAATATGATCCAGCAGCCACGTTACTTACCATTTCAATTTTTTCCCCAATTTTTGCTGCCGAATTCGATCTTCTTTTCTTTTTTCTTGAAGTGATTGGGCGTCTTCTTTTGCTGCATCTGCCTTCCTTTTGCGATAGGCCCGCTGTCTTTCAGCCTCATTATTTTGGTACTCTTTTAGCTTTGCTTCATCGTTTTTCAACTCTTTCCGCCACCGTTTCATGATTTTACAACTATTTGAAAAAATTTAAATGTAAAACTTGCATTTAACATTGAACTTAATGTATCTGATTAAAATTGTATCACTTACAATAACGTGTGACAAATTTTAAAGGTAATAATTTTTTTTTTTTTACTTCGATTGAAAATAAAATTTTTGTGAATATCTTCAACTGGAAGAATTATTGTTTAAGAATTGTAATCTGCATTATCTGCGACTGCCAATATACAAATGACATAGACAATGATTTTGTATAACTTACGCGACATTAGAATCAAAAGCAAATCAAATAAATAACCGTTATTTGAGATCGAAGTTCTTTTCTTCTTCTTATTTTTATAGTTGTTATTACAAATTGAATTTAAGATGTAATTGTAATATTTCGAATCTATTTGTTTAATTAATAGGAAAGAGAAAATAGTTAATTTCATTTGCAAAAACAAAGTCGAAAAACATTCAGTTTACTCGTCCATTTTTGAGTTTTAAAATTCCAATAAATTCCTAGCTCCAGCGGTTTGGGCTATTCAATGTTGAATGCGTGAGTGACTGTCAGTCAATCATAAACTCACTAAAAATGCTCACTAAAACTCACTAAAATTGTGCGATTAATCATTATAGTGTAAAGACGTTTAAAATGAGTGCTCCGCCTAAAACTCTGTGCGCGAAGTGTTTTAATCCCACAAAATCTGATTGCATAAATTGCCATGTATGCAAGGCAAAATTTCATTTTATTTGCTCTAATTTTAATGAAAAATTTGTACTTTTTAAACTTAAATACTTACTACCACACCATGTCGTGTAAGAAAACGTTTTCTTAGTTTTATATGGGCAAATTACAAAGCTTCGGCATCTTTTCAAATTGGTTTTTTGTGATTCTAATTGATTTTACTTGCAAATCCAATTAGTTTTTAGCAAATTTCCCAGTTGTTTAAAACAGGGAAATTTACCCAAATTTTTGCAGAAATCAGGCAAATTTGTTCAATTTTCCCCTGTTTTCTCTCAGTTTCCGAACCTTTGTATTCTGTATAAAATTTTATTTGGCCGCTGCCGGCGTTGCAATCTCTATACTTATTCTTCCTCTATGTTACTACACTTAGTTGCTAATATTTGTACTTTTGCAAAAACTGTTTTCTTCTTATATTTCCTAAATATATGTATATTTTCGAAAAATATTATTTAATATGTACAATTTATAAATATTTTACAATTAACGAATAAATCTATATTTATTTTAAATAATTTAAAGAAACGATTTAAAACATAAATAATAATCAATGTTATTTGTATTTGATTTAATTAATGGTAAGGTTGATTGCTCGAGTCTTTTGGAGAAAAATTTTTTTAATGTACCTTGTAGAAATCTTCGTAATAATGATTTGTTTTTTGAAAAATGTCATCGTTTTAATTATATCTTTTAAATAGTCCCCCAATAAGGACATTTTAAAGATTATAATTTATTAAATTTTAATCATGTTATTGAATTTAATACATCAAAATCTAGTTTTGAAAACTTTTTGTTATATATTTTTTTTTAAATCATAGTGGTTATTTTAGAAAGAAATAAATAAAATTTTATTTAAATTTTCATGTATTTAATGTCTGTAAGGAATATTGTTCTATAGACTTTATGAAATAAATGAATAAATAGATAAATAAATAAATAAATAAATAAATAAATAAATAAATAAATAAATAAATAAATAAATAAATAAATAAATAAATAAATAAATAAATAAACAAATAAATAAATAAATAAATAAATAAATAAATAAATAAATAAATAAATAAAAATATAAATAAATAAATGAATAAATAAATAAATAAATAAATAAATAAATAAATAAATAAATAAATAAATAAAAGCAGCTGAAATTTATTTTGATACTTAACAGTAGTGCATGTAATTTACAACTAACCTATAATAACCGCTACTAATCTGTTACGGCCTTTTAAAGTTTGGTTTTGTATAGCTTTTATTTATAAAAATAAAAAAAAGATCCGCAGAAAATCGCAATAACCACATGGTCTACTTTTATTTAAAAGTAAAAAATCAAATTTTAAAAACTTTAAATTACAAGCGGAAAATTATTAGCCTTGCATGAGTATAACGTAGTTAACTAATAAGCAAAATAAGAATTAATTTGTATGTTTTTAAGTGTTAGCTATAATTTACAATCAAAATTTCATCAAAATTAAATAAAAGAAAAATATTTTTTTTGGCCGGAATCGACCATTGTGCATTGGTTAATAAAGTGTTTGTTCAGAGTAATTCAATAATTCTGAGACTTTTTAAAGAATCTTCAGAGTTTTTAGAAATTTTATTTTTATTAAACATGAGCTGTTTTCAAATAGTTGACTTAAGAAAATATTCCAAGATGTTTTCGGTCAATAAAACTTTTGAACACTAATATTCCTGAGGAGGAAATCTTCTCTACTAGTAAATTTTAACGAATTTTTCTGTGTTTGTGAAATTTAATGATTCAAATAAGCGAATTTGTAACGCCGCTTATTATTTTTATTATAAATGTTATTATGATTATTATAATTATTTTATTTTGTTTATTAATTATTTTATATTTTGTTTATTAATTATTTTATATTTAATTTAGCGGAATAATAAATTTTCATTTGCTAAAAAGCACTCTTTACCATTTTTTTACAACGCTGTTTAATTTATTCTCATTTAAACTTCGAAAGTCATTTTTTTATTTTATTATCGTTTATTTTGTTTTTTGTCATGTTCGCTTTGTTCTAATGCGAGGTTTCTTTTAAGCTATTGGTGTAATAAAAATCATTCGTCTTGTAACATTCAAGCAATAAACAGCTCTTGCGCTTAAAAATATTACAACGGCGTTTCTTTTAATTGTAAAGGATAAATATCTTAAAAATATTAAAAAACTACTAAGACACTTGAAGACTTGTAAGTCTCTTGTGGCTAGTAGTTATTTCTGAGGACAGAAGCTGACCAAAGTGTCTCTTTTGGACCAGAAAATATTATTATTTTTTAATATAATTTCCCCTTGCTACATTGGCGCCCAACGTAAATTAAGTTTTAATTTTTTTATCTAAAAAAAAATATATTATTAATTCCTTACGAAAATTTAAAATTATTCGGCACGCATGAACCATACATTGCGTTAAAAAAAATCATCAATAACTCTTATTATTGGAAATATACCGTTTGCTGTTACGTTGTTGTTTTTGCATTTATATAAGCATCAGCGTATCCGATCAATTGAATGCTCTCCTAAATACTTCTTTGTTGTTGTTGTTGTTGTATATGTAACGCTAAAATTGCTGTTGGTGTGTTGCTATACTTTTTCATCAAGAATTTTAATATTCTTTACTCTCACCATCCCATCCACACATTTCTTGAATGCTGTGCTTTACATTGTTGTGACGTCACACATATCTTTGGTCACAAGCCATAACAGCCTAAGTCTGGTTTTAAATTTTTTCAGTTGTAAATCAGGATTCGATTTTTTTTCGTTGGTTTAACGTTCCTACAGGTTCTAAAGACGTATTATTTTACTTCTTAAAGTAAAAGTTGTTTATTTTGTTGGAGGATTTTAAATCTCTTGTACACTCGAAAATTCTGTGAGTTCACGATTACGTGTTTTAGTATCGATCATACATACATACTGCCATATTTATGCCTATTAGTGCATGTTAAAAACCTTATAAACTGAAATATAGTGAAAAATGCCAAGAACTACAATGAACTCTCAAAACGCAAATAACTCTGCCTCAGAACATATCGTAAATGTGGCTCCAACACCAACAAATTCTGCTACTTCAACATCAAGTAGTGTGCAAAATAGGGCCAGTTCCGCACAAAATATTAATGCACAATCTCAAGCAAATAATATAAATAGTGGTCCTCCAATTATAAGCCTCACTGAACGCCAGTTTTCAGACCTGATAGGTACCCTTAATGTTAGACAGGAAAATAGGTCAACATTTAGCTCATGCAATGCCATATTTAACGGTGGTCGTAACGCAACAAAAGTGGAAGATTTTATAGCCACTATTCTCGTTTATAAGGACGCAGAAAAGATTTCAGATTCTTTCGCTCTTCTTAGTCTTCCTCTTCTTTTCGAAGGCTACGCTTCTTCTTGGTGGCAGGGTGTTAAACACGAAGCTAGTAATTTTGATGAAGCCATTCAACTATTAAGAAATGCTTCCTAAACCTGATTGGAGAATTTTTGGCGAAATATTTCAAGAAAAACAAAGATCTTTAGAGACAACAGATAGCTTTGTTTGTAGGAAGAGAAGATTGTTTGCCCAACTCAAGGACAGACTTTCTGAAAAGACAATAATAAATATGATATTTTCACAAATTAATGTTCAGATGAGAGAAAAGATCCACAGGGAATGTATTGAATCTTTTCAAGATTCATTGAACAAAGCTCGTGAAATTGAAATGATCTTACATGAAAATAAAGAACCAGCCCAAAAACAATCAGAAACAACAGATAAACCTAATATTCGATGCACCTACTGTAGGAAAAAGAATCACTCCGCAGAAGTTTGCTACAAAAGAATAGAGGCTGAGAGAAAAGGTAAACAAGAAAAAACTAAATTAAACTGTTACGGCTGCGGTGCTGCAGGATACTATAGGTCCAATTGTCCAACCTGCAATAGTATAGAAAGCCCTAAACAATTAGACTTCAATGCCATTGAAACCACTATTGTAGGTAGAAATGTTCCAACTGTAAACATAAATGTAAATGGACTGAATGGAGAAGCCTATATGGACACAGCTGCAAGAACCAGTGTTGCAGGATATTATTTGTTTCAAAAATTAAAAGAAAAGGGAGTCCCTTTTCAAAAAGTATTTGCAGAAATTTCTTTAGCAGACGGTATCATTCATAAAGAAATGGTTTATTCTACAATTGCAAATATTATTATTGGAAATCGTTTCAAAAGAATACGATTTATTTGCTTGCCAAAAGGAAGAGACAAAATAACTCTTCTAGGCATAGATTTCCTGGAACAGGTTGGAATTGTGATGGATTTGGCACAGAGAACTTGGCACTTCAAAGATGAGCCTCAAAAGATATTTGAGTTTAATAATAACCCATCAAAAGTAGCACAAAATGTATCCATAAGCCAAACCAATTTGGGATTAAAACCTGTAACACCAAAACCAAAAGCTATAGATGAATTCTTAGCATGGTTCGTGGAAAATATTAAAACTCCGAATAGAAGTTCTCCAATGAAAACCGAATATTCTCCAAATGGTATTAATAGAATATTTTACAATTGTCTTCCAGAAACGTATCAAACACCAAAAGCATCAGATTTATTTCCTCCCCTGAAAAAGGTCAAATCAAATGAAGAGTCAGAAATAAATAAGGAGATTAATTCATGTTTTATTGAGTTAAATACGATTGATATTCGTTTGAGAGTAGATGAAGCTACAAATTTAAATAAAGATGAAAAAGAAAAACTCGAGAAACTCGAGAAACTGATTTTGGAACAAAAACATATTTTTGAAAACATTATCAAACCAATTCATGGCATTGAACATATAATTAACACTGGTAACCATGAACCTATTGCAACGGTTCCTTATCGTATTTCGCCAGCAATGAAAATAAAACTTCGCCGTGAACTAGATGAAATGTTAGAAAAGAAAATAATTCAAGAAACCGAATCACCATGGGCTTTTCCTGTTGTTTTATTACCCAAAAAGGATGGTAGTATAAGATTATGTGTAGATTACAGACGTCTTAATGTGATAACAGTGACGGATACCTACCCACTGCCAAGAATGAATGATGTACTACACGCCGATAAAACTACACCTTTCATGACCACCCTAGATTTGAAATCCGGGTATTGGCAAATTCAAGTCGCTAAAAAAGATAAGCTTAAAACCGCCTTTACCACACCATATGGAATTTTTGTATTCAACCGCATGCCTTTTGGATTAAAAAACGCGCCAGCTACTTTCCAACGTATCATAGATAAATTTCGATTAAGTTTACCTAATATTCTAATTTTGGCATACTTAGATGATTTTATTATTTGTTTAAAAGATTTTGAGTCACACCTAAATGATCTTAAAATAATTTTTGAAAAGTTGAAAAAACTTGGTTTTCATTTAAATCGTGATAAATGTTCCTTTTGTCGACCGGAGGTTAAATATTTGGGTCACATTTTGATGTCGAATGGTCTAAAAATTGACACTGAAAAAACTGAGGCTATACTTAAACGTCCTGAACCTAAAAACGTAAAAGAATTAATTTCTTTTCTACAAACATGTTCTTGGTTCCGTCGCTTTATTCCAAATTTTGCTGATATTTCAAAACCATTATCAAATCTAACAAAGAAAAAAGCTATTTGGAAATGGTCGACAGATGAACAAAAATCGTTCGATAAACTTAAACAACTTTTAACTTCACCGCCTATTTTACAACAGGTAAAAGAAAATGAGAAATTTTTTTTAAGAACCGATGCAAGTAAATATGCCTTGGGAGCAGTTCTAATGCAGGGGGAGAAAAAAGATGAAAAACCTATCGAATATGCAAGTCGCCTCCTTCTTCCTGCTGAACGTAATTACTCTACCACCGAGAGAGAGGCTTTAGCCGTAGTATGGGCAGTACAAAAGTTTAGAGGTTATATAGAGGGAGCCGAAATAATGGTTTTAACAGATCACCTGCCGCTTAAATGGCTATTTACTTTAAAATCTCCTACAGGAAGATTAGCCAGGTGGGCGCTGTTATTACAAAGCTACAATTTGAATTTTTCATATACTCCTGGAAAGGAAAATGTCATTGCAGACACTCTATCGAGACCACCATGTATTAATGATCAATGCATCGAAACTTGTGAATGTAATCATATTGAAATAGATTTACCTAGAAAAGGATCAGAAGAATTTCGTGCTGCACAGCTAAAAGATGAGCAAATTAATAAAATCATATCCTCATTTGAAATTAATGATGAAAATGTAATACGTAATACTAATCGCGGATACATGATGGTAGATGGTATTTTATATAGATATTGTTCAGAACAAGACTCCGAAAACGGTCAATTAGTTGTTCCTGAATCTCTTCGTGAAGAAATCCTCTACAAATTTCACAATGATCCAACAGCTGGCCACTATGGCATCGACAAAACTATAAGCCGTATAACACCTTTGTTTTATTGGTCAGGCATAAGAGCAGATATTGAAAAATACGTAAAATCATGCGACGAGTGTAAAAAGTACAAGCCAACCAACATGAAACCTATTGGCTTGTTACAGACCATAAGCAGTAATAAAAGATTTGAAATAATCGCCGTTGATTTGTTTGGACCTCTTCCCAAAACTACTGATGGTTATCAATGGATTTTAATAGTAGTAGTAATAGTAGTCGCTGGGTTGAGTTATTTGCGTTAAAAGAAGCATCTGCAGAAAATTGTGTCTTAACCTTATTTAATGACGTAATTTTGAGATATGGCATTCCACGTAGAATTCATACGGATAACGGAACTCAGTTCATTTCATCCCTAATGCAAAAATTAACATTTTGTCTGGATATCAAGCAAACATTTACACCGGTTTATCATCCAGAGGCAAATCCTGTTGAAAGGAAAAATTGAGACTTAAAAGCTCAATTATCCATTTGCGTAAAAACTGAACACACAAAATGGAATTTGATGTTGCCCGCTATAAGATTTGCCATGAACACAGCTAAGTGTGAAAGCACTGGGTATTCAGCCGCTTACATTACATTTGGAAGAGAATTAAGAACGCCAACAGAGGCCCAATATGATTTTAAGGCAATTATAAAGTCTGAAAACTTCATTCCGCAAATTACTCCTCATTTGCTGCGGTTAGCAAACACTCTAGAAATGGCAAATGAATCTCAGGAGCAAATGCAAAATAAAAATAAAGATCTTGTGGATCGTAGCCGTAAACCACAACAAAATATAAATGTTGGTGATAAAGTACTAGTTGATACTCATATCCTCAGCAAAGCAAGCCAAGGATTGACATCAAAGTTTATACCACGTCGCGATGGGTCGTATATAGTGATAGCTAAAAAAGGATCATCATGTTTTGTTATAGCAACAGAAAATAACCCAGATACACCAATAGCAACACATCACAAATCAGCGCTTACACCATATGAAGGTATTGCAGCACAACCTATATACCCTATTCGTAAACGAGGTCGTCTAAAGGGTGTTGAGAAGCCGAACACCACTTTAAACAACAACAACAATAATAACGTATCCTTGCAACAAAGTCTACAACACAACAACGAAACAAAAAGTTCCAAGGATGTTAATGCAAAACAACATGTCAACTCTACAACAACACAAAGAAGATCAGCACGTCTACAAAATCAACCGTTCATGCCGAACTATGACGAAGATAACTAAGATTTATTCCTGTTGCACAATCGGGACGATAACATGCAACAGAGGGGGAGATTGTAACGCCGCTTATTATTTTTATTATAAATGTTATTATGATTATTATAATTATTTTATTTTGTTTATTAATTATTTTATATTTTGTTTATTAATTATTTTATATTTCATTTAGCGGAATAATTAATTTTCATTTGCTAAAAAGCACTCTTTACCATTTTTTACAACGCTGTTTAATTTATTGTCATTTAAACTTCGAAAGTCATTTTTTTATTTTATTATCGTTTATTTTGTTTTATGTCATGTTCGCTTTGTTCTAATGCGAGGTTTCTTTTAAGCTATTGATGTAATAAAAATCATTCGTCTTGTAACATTCAAGCAATAAACAGCGCTTGCGCTTAAAAATATTACAACGGCGTTTCTTTTAATTGTAAAGGATAAATATATCTTAAAAAATATTAAAAAACCACTAAGACACTTGAAGACTTGTAAGTCTCTTGTGGCTAGTAGTTATTTCTGAGGACAGAAGCTGACCAAAGTGTCTCTTTTGGACCAGAAAATATTATTATTTTTTAATATAATTTCCCCTTGCTACAAATTTTTAAATATTTACGTTCTTATATTTTTTATAAGTTACAAAATTCCATGTTATATGTTTTAAAGAAAATGAAATTTTGGTGTTGAAAGCAATTTTCTATTATTATAGTGCTTATTAGGAGAATAACTAGGGAGCAATATACGTTTTAATAGGGTTTTTGTTTAAGCTCTGCCTATTCAGGAGGCTTGGCTTTTCTAAACCTTCCAAATTGTCGGTGTTATAACCGAAACACTTATGTGTTTTTTACACTCACCAAAAAAAGTCTGTAATGGCAACTGAAAATTTTGCTGTTATTACGGGAAATTCTGCTAATTTGAGCCCAGCGGTATTTTTTGCTAATCTTAGCAACACATGTCTGCTGACGTGTAGTACAATGAAATTAGTAGAAAAATTATTAGCCGCTACTAAATTTTAGTAGACTTTTTGTAAAGTGGAATTTAAAATCTGTTTGCTAAAATCAGCAAAAAAAATATTAGTACAAAGTTTTAGATTTTTTTTTATCGAGCATCAAAAATTTTGATATTTTTTAAAAGATGTTTTATACAAAATGAAAAAAAAAATCAAAGGCTTAAAAATGTTAAAAATTGTTAAAACATAAACGAATTTATCATTTTGTTTTAATATGGTAATTTCTGTTTTGAAAAATATTTTAGTCAATTTTGTAGATATTCTGTAAAAATTCTGTAATTTGTAAAATGTAAATAGCAAAGAGATTTGCTAAATAATAATTTTTTTACTAAAAATCAGTACAAAAACAGTAAAGTGGGATTGAAAACCGTTTACAAATTTTTCTACTAACTTTTTTTTCTGAGTGTACCTAGTGCTCAGGGGATCAAAAAACTGTTTTATTTTGTCAATTCGCGACATTTTTTTTTTTTTTTTTAAGATTTTTGTATTTTTCCTTTGTATTTTTTAAATAATATTACGCTTTGAAAAAATCCATAATCCTTTGGTATTTGGGATGATACAAGAATATTTTAAAATAAATAAAACAAAATTAATAATAGGCAAAGGTGGTTGTTCTTGAAATAATTTTTAAAAAATATTTGTATGCTGTTCAAAAGTAACAATTTGCAAATAAGATACACGTATTTTAAAAAAGTCCGATAACGCCAAACTAATACAATATGTAATTACAAATATATCTAACACGAAATGAAGAAGCTTCCTTTATATGATAACAATTATGAGACATGTGTTTCAGTGAATAGTGCTCCATTTTCAATTGAATTTCTGAAAACAGAAGTTGTAGTTGAGAATTTCCAATTGAAATTCAGAAAATCCCAATTGTAATTAAGAATTCCTAATAGAAATTGAGAAAATCCCTTATAAAATTTTGAAAAGCCAAACTGAAATTTAGAATTAAGATTGTATTAAAATTATGATCTCCGAATTTCAATTGAAGAGTGTGGAGTAGACCGTACCACCTTACAGACAAAAAAACGTATCTTCGAATACAAAGTATTTTTGCAAGTCAATTTCGAAAAAAAAAAATATTTGCTAAACTTATTTTGAATTTTTCTTTATATCTTCGGCATTTACAGTCCGATATTAAAGTATGATATATCGATGTTTTTGTCTCAAAAAAGCCATTTTTTTGTTTTAATGTGCGAAGATATGAAATAAAAAAAGCAAAAGTTTAATAATTTTTTGCAGGCTTTAATTTTCTGATATTAGGTTGTTACATTTGGGTTGTTGGAACTAAGATCTGGTGGGTAAATACTAGAACGAGAAAGTTCAGGTCCCCTTGAGGTAAAAATATCGATATCAACTGGAAATTTTCCTATTTTTACTGAAAAATTTATAATTTTTTGCTGTAAAATTTACAAATTTGTTTACACTCAAAAAATATTTACACTTAAAAAAACGTTAGTAATATTATTTAAAATTCTTGGTATAACAACAGAAAGATTTATTGTTTTTTGCTGTCAAATTTTAGCAAAATAAATCTGCTGAAAATTTTCTTAAATTTATTAAATATTATTTTTATTTTTTAATATTTCGCTACTCTATTGCGTAGCATCTTCAGGAAATAATAATAATAATTATATTGAAAAATAAAAAATAATAATATTTTCATTTATAAAAAAACCAACCTTAAGCTCAAAAAAAATTCAGAAGTTAAAAATAAAAAGGTTAAATAAAAGTTAATAATAGGTTCTGTTTATTATTATTTTTTACTAATACTATGTTATTTGCACTTAAATAACAATGAAAGGCAGTTATAATTATTATTCATTTGATTCAAATATTGTTTACAAATAGTCCATATTCTGTTCTGTGTTATTTCTGTTCTTTAGTAGTTTTTTGACTTCTTCGTCTAAGTCCCGATGTTCCCGAAGTTGCCAATAATATATTAAATAGATTTTCATTTGTGGAATTTTGTTTAAATTTTTCTAGTATTGTGCTCTCTATAAAATCGGTAATCCTAATTCCTTTTTTACTGAGATTCCTCTGATAGATGTCCAAGTGGCACCAAATGATATTTAATGACATCTTCTCCATGATAAAGAATTTTGTTAACTGTTGATTTTGTGAACTGTTGCATACATATATCTTCATGGGTACTTGGTTCAAATTTTCTAGAGCCAATTTCTTCATTGAATCCACTCCTGCTATTTTAGAGGATGTTTCTGGATCTGAATAAAATTCTTGCGGTATTGCCATCATTTGTATCGTCTGACCCTTGTTTTCGCTGATCTATAATTAATCCAAATTTGCGATATCCATCTTGAACATGCTTCTTTTTTGAACTTCTTAACTCCTTGTTGGTTTCGTTGTTTCTTATTGATCCTGGCATATGATGCAGGTGGATGCAGCCTTCGTGTTAGTCAAAGTCTGGCCTACTTTTCCATCTTTCATTGTTAGCATTAATTAGTAGCTTACTTCAATTTGCTACCCACCTAACTGCAATTGTAATGGCTGTAGTGTTGCAATTTGGTCCTTGATAACAGTTACTTCTTTGTAAATGGCATCATGAGTTTCTTTTTTAAACTAAAACTTGATTGGCCTGCAGTATTTCGTAGAAGATGGCGTCTCATTTTTCCAAATATTCTTTGTTTGCGTTGTACTAGTCGAAGGCTCTGAATCTTTCAAAACCTTTTTTAATCGCAATGGTACAAATAATACCATTAGTCCGGAAGAACCATCACATCCCCATTTACAAAAAATAATTCATTTTGTATTTCTATATTTCTTTAAATAATTTCCTTTTTTTAATTGTAGCAAGGCTGTGTGATCAAGTAGAGATTGTAGTTGTACCTCTGCGAAATTGGTGCAATTGTAATAGTGTCCTTTGATGGCAAACAGTCCAATTAAGCAGCGGTTATGTGATGATATGCTTGATACATATTTGGGCCTTTTTCAATCGCACGCAATCTGAGCTGAATATATTGCTATTTTGTTAATTTCAAATCCAGAAATAATCCCACTTTACTATTTTTGTACTGATTTTTAGTAAAAAAATTATTATTTAGCAAATCTTTTTGCTATTTACATTTTACAAATTACAGAATTTTTATAGAATATTTACAAATTTTTGTTGCTAATTTCAGAAATAATTTTACAAATTTTTGAAAACCGATTTGCTAAAATTAGCAAAACAATTTACTAATTTTAAAAAGTGGATATTGAAGGAAATGTTATTTCTAATTAAAACTTACAGCTACAAACTTAAATTGCCTTAAAATGTTACATACATACAGTGGCGTGCCCAGTAAAATTTTTTTTTAAAGCTGACAATTTTTAAGGCTATTTTTTTTACCATTTAAAACAAAATTTACAGCCTTAAAAATTCATAAACAATTTATATTTAAAACTTATTTATTACATTGACTGAGATCTAATGTATACGTTTAATATTAAGTACATTTTGATTGTTTTTGTAAATTATAAATTCTTTACCACATTATCGTGACCGGAAAATGTATTTGTTAGGCGAAAAGTTTTACTAAAAATCGCGCGATTTTCGTTCAAAAATTTTCATTTTGCTTTTCGGATATTAATAGTTGTAGAAATTGGCGCCGCAGGCGAAAATTTTGTTTTTCATAGATTAAGAACAAATATAATTCCTAACAAGTTTCAAAGTTGCCAAGCTCTAAAACGCAATGTCATAGAAAACCATTCGCTCTAAAATTTTATAAGATGGTCGGATGCTGCAAAAACCGAATATATGAAATTGATGGCTCTTGCATTGTTACCAGCAAATTTAATAAGAACTTAATTTTTTTAACTATTTTGAAAGGCAGTGGTTGCGCATCACTAAATATTTGATTTATGTACAATTATTTGTATTCTAATCCTTTAACATATTTCAATTTAGGTTTGCCCAAGTAACTTTTATGTTGCAATATATGCATGCAATATAAATGCGTATAATGTTGTGCATAAGCAATATTTCTTTGCTTTGCATATTTTGGGGTAATTTTTTATATCATCAAATTGTTGTTATTTTACATAATGAATAAAAGCCTCAACCTAATAAATCAAAGTATGCCCCAAACTTAATTTTGGAGCTAATTTTAATCTTTCATCATAATTTTAGTGTTAATTTTCAATTTGAAATTTTGCCCCAAAATATGGGGCTCAATTTCATTTTAAGCTTGGGAACGTGTAATAGTCACGTGCAAATTTTAACTCAAATTCAAAGACCATTTCGAAAACGATTAGATTGTTTCAAAAACTTTTGGGATGACGCCAAATGTAATTTATAAAGCATCAATTGAAATTCAAAAACACCAAATTAAATTAAATAAATATTTGTTGAATTTCAAAATTTTTTTTAATTGCGTTTGGTATTTTTTAATTTTAATTGATCTTTTTAAGTATCGATTGCCAATTTTTGAATTTTATTTTTAATTTTTTTAATTTAAATTGTGTTATTTCATTAAGGATTTGTTTTTTAATTTCAATTCTCATTTTTGGCAATTTTTTATATATTTTTTTTATAAAAAAATATTTATTTTTCTATATCTATATCTAATTGTTTTCATATATGGACTTCAACGAAACACGAAACATAGCATTTATCCTTCGTCAGGCACATATTTTGAGCCCTTAGTTCTGGCACATGGTGTCTGGCCAAACCCCTATACATTTACATGCATTTGTATGGAAATAAGGGCTGTTTGCCGTTAAATTTTTTACTAAGATAGGAAAATATTTGTTATATTTTGTGTTTCTATTTCTTTTTACTATGTTATTAGCTACCTGAGGAAGAAAAAATAGACCTGAAAAATTCTTTGGAATGAAAAGGGCAACAATTTTTTTGTTCTATATATATTTCTCTTTATTATGGGTAAAGTAATAAATGTTTATGACAAAATAGAAAATTATTATGAAGAATACATTGATTTTTTTATTCAGAATTTTGCGGAAGGCAACAAAAACATAAATAATCTACTTTTGAATGTTGCTGACAAACAGGATTGTTGCATTTGCAGCAAAAAAGCGTGTCTTACGGCGTATTTTGTCACCTTGCTGCAGGCAAATTCTGCAATCTTTTTTGGCAGCTAGTGTGTCTGGACCACTGCGTGAAGCCACATTACGGTTTGCTATATTGAGAGGTCTCCCAAAGTACGCTTCAAATGCTATACGAGTTGTTGGTTGAGCCACAATGTGCGGATTATTGATGCGATTTTCAACGTTGGCCAGTACCAATTGCTTTGCAAGTTTATATAAAAATATGCGTCTTCTTTTTTTTCTTGTATTTTCATCATTTAGCTTACATATAATGTAACTTGCCAATGCCATCACATCAATCATGTTGCAGAAAAACGCGTATGTCCAGCGTCTGGTTGACCGTTTTGTTGTGTAATGAGTTAGCATTTGATCCATTGTATCGACTCCGGCTTTAGTTGAATTATAAAATAAAATTGCTTCCGGTTTCATGGCTACGCCTTCAACATATTTCGTGTAATGCACGGTTGAAATTAAATTGACTGCCTTATTTTTTTTGGGCACGTAGCTGCAAAGTGCAACAAGATTTTCATGAAAACCAAACACACTTGAAAGAATTGGTCGTCTGGTGCTCTTCATAACTTCCTTAGGAAGACATCTTTTGTTTGCTCGAATGGTGCCAACAAATGCCAGTCCCATAGCAGCCAGTCGTTTAGCGCCGTTCAATGAGGTGAAAAAATTATCAGAAATAATTATTCTGCCGCTGTTTGCGTAACAATTTGCGAAACACATTAGAACGTTTTCACCTTGATTTATCTCCCGATTGTCTCCTTCCTTTCCAGTGTATAGTTTTCCTTTCAATGGAAATTTAGTCTTAGCATCGCATGCCCACCAAACTTTGATCCCATACCTTGCAGGTTTTGATGGGATATATTGGGTGAACTTTGTGCGCCCACGATACGGAAACAACTGCTCATCGATGGTGATATTTTCATAAGGTTCATAATAATTTTGCAGATTTTCATTGAGAAAATTCCTAAGGTCCCGGATAGGAGCTGCTTTATCTGTTTGCTGTCGGAATGCCCGCGTACGACTATTATCGAAACGAATATATCTGGGCAGAGTAATGAATCGTTTGTGCGACATAGCCGCACGAAATATGGGCAGCGAATCAGAACGCCACAATATACTGGAGTCTTGCATATTATTATGGCTGAGACCAGAAGCCAACAAAATCCCAATGAATGCATCTAGCTCAGAGCTTGTCAAATCAATCCATTTTCTTTGGGTAGACTCTGGATGTTCTTCATTCCATTTTCTAATTGATTCTCGCCCATGCCGATTTGTTTCACTAATGATGACGAACGTAATATTGGTTGAGTAAAATAGCTTGAATACCTCAACTGGATTGCTGAGCCTTGTTTTTGTTCCAGATCGAAAACGCATGATATTATTCTGGCGCAAACGAGATGCAGGGGGTTCAGTTTAGTTCCATTTAGTACCGTCTTTACCATAAAAACAGCCTGAGTCGACTTCATTTGCTGCTTCAGCATCATTTCCACTTTCTTCTTCTTCATCTACGTCTTCATCCCTATCATAAAGTTCGTTAGGTTCAATTTCCAAATCATTTTCTATGTCTGATGCATCATCTTCTGGCATATAATCAGCAGTGTCGTCACCATCGTTTTTATAAACATCATAATTTTCATCAGCTTCTACCTGACTTTGAAAATCACGCACTAATGCCTCTGACAATTGGGGTTGCAAATTCGCGCTTCGCAAGCGTGTATTATAAATAAATTCCAGTTCATCAGCCATAATATACTAACAAGCCAACAAATCTACATGCGTAAAATTATTCACAAGTTCTAAATTACCGCACAAAAACTAGATTACTTCTTCACTGTTCAACGTTCAATGAATAACTAACTCACAAAAAAAATCAGAAGAAAGAAAGAAGCATAAAAGAATAAAGTAAATACAAATTTTCAACTCGTGCCATGTGCTTTGCCTATGCGTTCATACAAAATCCATAGGGGTCTGGCCAGACACCATGTACCAAAAGTAAGGTGAAGATTTTTTATTTGGCTTTTTTGTCCTGTTCCAAGGACTTTTTTTCAATTATTAATTTATACATCGAAAGCCAACAATATTTTAGGAGATTACCTTAAATTACAGCCATGTACCTAAAATAGAAGTATGCTAAATTGAAGCAATTGAATTAAATATGTCTGGCCAGAACCATGTGCCACTTCGAGGGTTAATATTGTATGCCCTGATCTACATTTAATAACAAACGAATAATTTATTTGTTAGCTTTTGTTAGCTTTTGTTGTTTTTAATATTTTATTAAATTAAAAATAGAAAAATTTAAAATATTTTTATAACAAATATTTTTATTTGCACTTAATAGAGAAAAACCAAGAATTGCCAAAATTTTTATAAAATCTTACTTTTTAACTACTATTACTACTTTGGAAGTCAATTTAATATTTTCAATTTTAAATACATATGTTTTGATATATGTAAAAAAATCATAATTCTGGAATTTTAATGATTCCGATTAAGACTTTATCTGGTTTTTGTTTTAAAAGAAAGTATACAAATTAAATAATTACACTTAGGACCTGTGCGAGGTAGCTAAATAAATACAAATTGACAAAAGACTTTAAAATTTCTTTAAAAATTTTTTGAACAATTTTTAAAATTTTATAGAAATTTGGATACCTGAATTTACTTTAGATTTTTTTAGCCAGCTCAAACCCACACAAAATAAAACATTTAAAAACAATAAACTACATATATTTTTTTCAAATATTTTATTTTGTTGTTTTGCTGATTTTTTAATAGCAGAAAACGTTCGAAAAAAGTAAAAGACGTTAAATTAAGAAAAAGGCAATTGATCGGCTTTTAAAAACTTAAGTGTATTTTTAGTTGTTTTTACCCAAATAATGTTACGAGTGTGGAAATAATTAATAATAGAGGACAAGTATAGAGATTTCATTGAAAGAAGCTGCCAAATAAAATTTTGTACATATTACAAGGTTAGGTAACTGAGACCCAAGGGCCACCCCCCTGGGCACGCCACTGCATACATAGATTAAAAGAAAGGGATCGAAAGAGAATATACCGACTCATGTCTAAAAATAGGACATCCACTTAAAGTGTGGTTTTTGTTTCTAAAATACTCTTCGGTCAGTTCCTTATAAATGAAGCTCTCAATATTTTTTTGAATATTTTTATTTGCGACTGTCATTGCCGAAATATATTAAAGTAATTGAGTTTGTGTTCAAATGTCACTTTTTTATAAGCCCTTTCATAAGCCATCTAGGTAGAATAACAAGGTAAGAAAAGTGTCATTTGTGCATACTAGGTAAAATAATATATTAAAAACACATTATATAAATGAATTACCTTTGAAAGTTTTCTTTATTACTTGCATTAGTGCATTGCTAAGTAAAAAAAAAGGGTTAAACCTTTCGACCCGGATGGTACATATGTGTACCACTTAAAGTTTAGACGTCTCTAAAAGTTTTAAATTAAATGTTGCTGTGTTCTTAAATATACCACATCATCTTCATACTTCTGTGTGATTTTTTAAACCCTATTTCCTTTACAGCCTAAATTTTTTTTGGCAAAAGGGGTGAAGCAGAAAATGCGAAAAATGGCAAGACACCAAAAAAGTTTTGTCACGACGCAACATTAACAACTGTTACAAAAACATTGAAAACAGGTGAAAAGATCGAAGTCCCATGTCCGAACTAAATAAAATTTTATAGCGAGATCATAGGAGGCGTTGACTTGGCTGATCAAATGTCTGGTCTTTACGAATATGATCGAAAATCAAATATGTTGTGTAAGAAAACTTTGTATCTTTTGATAATGATGACAGCCGTTAATTCCTGGGCCATTTTTAATGATCTCAATCGAAAATCAAGTCGTTTATTGTTACGTTAGCAGAGACATTGATCCAGGAAGGCTTAAAAACTACAGCCGTTTGTCGATCAATAAAGCCAGGCCCAGCACCACAAACGCAAAACGCAAGCCAATGCATCTTCCTGTTGAAGGAACTTCCCGACGTTGTTGTACCAACTGCAGCGCTCAAAAGAAACAGACACGCAGTAAGACAATCTGCAAGGAATGCCAAGTGGCACTTTGCAAAATGTTCTTTGCACAAAATCTTACATAAATTATATGTAAAAACAATTTTTTCGATACATAAAAAATCAAAAAAATATGATATATTATTTGCTATATTTCTTGTTGATTTAGTTTGTTTTAACGGAAGGTTGGTACTTATTCGTACCACTTAACATTCAGAGTGGTACAAAAAATTCGCCAATACCTTATTTATTAGTTAAATAACATACTGCCACCAAAAATTTTGTTACAGCATTGCTATTCGAATGTCTGTCGAAAGGGTTAATAAAAAATTCAGATTACATCCTCTGTGTATTTTCATTCTTACTTACAAATATATAAAAATGGTGGTGTAAAATAATGACTATTATAAGCTATAAAATACCTAAAGCACAAATTTAACACAAATATAAATAAAAAAGTGTTCTACCCGCGGGTCGTCGCGGGTGCAGAAGTATATATAGAGTTAAAGAGGTCCCTTTCTCCGGCTGGTATACGTTTCTTGTTCCCTAGAGGTGCTATTCCACTAAATTGTGAAATTTGACAAAAATAAATTAGTTTAATAAATATTTCAGAACACCCCTAATATTAAACGGTAGGGCTATGACAACTTACAACAACTGAAGACTACAATCCTACCAACCTTGTAAAAAGGACCGCAGGTTATTATCGATGATAACTTGCGGGTAGTTACCATTTATTTTTGATGAAAAAACAAAAAATAACCTTTTTCTGAAATTAAAAAGCAGTTGAGCTACAAAATGGCGTTAAAATTTTAAAAATCGGTGACAAAAATATTGGACTTTTGGCGAATGAAATTAAATTTTAAGCCACAGAGCGCCTCGTCACAATTGGGTTTGTGATATTCGACCACCTGTAATATTACAACTGCTGACTTCGTTTAATAAACTACTAAGTTTTTATTTAGATATTACTAATGGGAACGCATTACTGTGATTTTGCTGGGTAGTCTATGTCACTATATATAAATATTTATTGTTGTAGTTGTTTTTTTGTTTTGTGTATTATCTTATACCGAGTGGCTGAGAGCGAGTGTATGTGTAAAAGTATAATGTTGTATACGTGTTCGACAATATTTATAAACAAAAGTTTTGTGTTTGTTGTTACTGCTATTGTTTATGAAACAACAATTGTTGCTACTTTTAGATAAATCTTGATTGTGGGTTAGGGTGGGGGGTGGTTTAGTAAATAAATTGTGACGTACATATACATATATAAAGATTGAGAACAGAAAAGTTTTTTTTAAAAAAAGATACAAAATTTCGACAATAAAAAGTAATTGTGGTCACAATAGAGAAAACAAAAACTATAATTTAATTTTAAACTGACCAAATTTTTTTCTTTGATGATGAGAAGCAAAAGAAAATATGTAATATTGAATATTATAAAAAAAATATGAGTAAAAAAAATATAAAAAAATATGAGAAGGATTTTAGATGCAAAAAAGTTAGGTTTAGCTATATTTTTTTAATTAAGTATTTTTTGTATACCTAATATTTTATTAAGGAGATTTTCCTAATAACTTTTGATGTGGGAACCGCTTAATAGAGTAATTAAAAAAACTGTCTATATTTAAATAGTGGTTTTGGGTTCTTTTAAAAATAATATGAATATAATGAATTTTAGGTAGTAAAATTTTGAATATTGTTACGATTTTACATTTTATAAAATCGTTGATTTATTTACATTTTAAATAAACAGAGTTCTTTCTATATTGCAAATAATAAACACAGTTTGAAATTATTTATAGCACTATTTATTTATAACATGCACTAAAATTACAGAAAAACTCTTTTATAGTACACTTTATTTACACGATGCAAATAGACTAAACGTTAGCCACACTTTAGTTCTTAATACTTCAGCGTTTTATTATCAACTCAACTGCTGCATCACCAAGTACCCGTATTTATATGAGTAGTCAGGTATTCTAGTTATTTCCAGTTATTAGTACACTAGATTTTTCCAGCTGTCAAAGAATTTGAATATTTAAAACAATTGTGTTTGCTTACTTCATATTTTTTACTTATAAAATTTAACTCATTTTTAGGCGAATCGTTATTAAATTAATTAATTTTAATTATTCGATTTAAATTTTACTCTCCGTGCATGTTTTTTGTGGTATTGAATTTTTTTTGTTTGTTTATTATTTTTAAAAATTTAACGTTCGAGTACTTGTTTTAATATTTTGAATAGTTTTATAATGGAGGAATTACTAAGGAGTGATACTTGCAAAGTGTTTTGTCGCCATTTTTACTATTTTTAACAAATATCAGAGCAATAATATTTACGAATTTTCAAAAGAAAATAATACGATTTTATTCTGCATTTATGACTTAAATTCACAATAAAATATTTTGTTTTGAAAAAAAGGAATAGTTTTAAAATTTATATTCCTATCAAACAATCTTGACCGAAATTCTAATTTAGGAGTTAAATCTCTTTGTTCATGATGGGTTTAAAGGATATAAAAAACGCCATTTTGATTCAATACATATTCTGAAAATTTTAGGCGTGTATACCAAGTTCCATTGATTTTGAAAACGTCAGTTTTGTTATTGTTTTGGTTTACGTTGTAAAAATTAGACTAATTGCTAACTAATTATTAAAATCAAGAAAATCTTTAAGGTGTTTCGTGATCAAATTAAAAAGCCAAACATTTGTATCAACTTTGATATTAGAAATCGATGCAGAATTATTTAGGTAAAATATTATTATGGAGACTGCAAATTTTATTCGATACAAATGTTCGTGTTTTTCTTGTTACAAATAGAATGAAGAAATATGTTTTGTAAAAAAAAATCCTTATAGATTTTAAGGTGAAAAGCGCAAACTAAAAATCAATTTCAATTTGGCAGAAATTTTTCCAAAATAGTTTTTATATACCTAGCTGAAAACAAATGGAGCTAAATAATTCTATAAAAAGTTATACCATCAACGACCGCCAAACAGGGAATCATGGTCCTTGGGGTTGGTACCAAATTTATCCAAATATCTTATTATTTGCGTCCTGTTGATTACAAGGTTAACACGGACATACGGACGGACATCTTTAAATTTGCTCAAATTGTTATTATGTTTACAGTAATTCCTGACTGCTGTTATTTAGTAATTGGCAACATTTTTTGAGTGTGTGGTTTTATAATTGGAAATTTTCTAGAAGTTTGTTATTAAGATAGTAGCTTTAATTAACCACATAAGGCCCTAATGGCTCGGTTATGTAAATGAAGATTTAATAAAAAAAAAAAAAAAAAAAAACCCTTAAAACTCTCCTGACATTTTTTCTCTGGTAAATTTCACAATTTCTGTCGATTTTTTGATGATGTAAAAAATTTGGTGATCCTAGTAAAAATATTTCAAGGGGTTCGTAAAGCCTCTTATCATAGTTTATTTTCACAGTAGAGACTGAATTTTGTGCTGACTCTTAAGAATTTTATATCTAACTTTTAAAATATTTCAATTAAAACAGTTAAATAAATTAATGATTTAATTAGATTTCAATAAAACAAAACACTTTTTATTTGATTTGGTTTAAACTAACGTATGGGCAGTGTTGCCAAGTTAGTCATTAGTCATTAGGCCTTGTTTTGGGGGGAGATAATTTTTAGTTTTTACACTAACAAGATTTAAATTTTTTTGATTTGTAAAACTTACATACCTTAAACCTCTATTTCTATTAATTACAACTTTTTGCTTCTTTGAACTATGATTAATTTTTCGAAATTTTCTGGCCAAAACCCAAAATGGCGAGATATCGATTTGAAATTTGGCAAGGTTATTTGACGTAAAGTTGTTAGGCTACCCAGCAAAAAAAAAGCAGCAAAAGAAGAAAAAAAGAAGCAGTGATTTTGATTCCTGTGTTGTGAAAATTTAGATCGAAGCCAATGATTTTTATATAGGGGTGTCATTGGGGAGAAGTTTTCCTTTATGATACTTTTTCATTGCATCTAAAGCAATAAAAAATTAGATCTGTTGATGTTCCCAAATAAATTTTAATTTAAATTTTCACGCGACATTCAGTAATCGGTTCTTAACCTATTTTTCACAATGTCTTGGTAGCTTCTACTTGAGAATTTAAGTACACATTTGTTGTAGCTGTTGTTTGAGTTTGACTGTTGGAAAATTATAACGGGTCGTTCAGTAATAGGGCTTTATTTGTTAAATTTATTTCTTTGAAACTATTTACTTTTTGTATTGATAATTACGATTTTAAGAATTTAAAATATTGTAAGTTGTAAGTTAAAAATTGATACAAATCACTCAAACCATTAAAATAACTAAAGTTTAGTATTTAACCATAGTTATAAATGTCAAATTTATATGTAAATATCTGTGGTTAATGTTTAACCTTGTCTGTTTTTAAAATAAGTTGCCCGTCAAGATTTGAAAAGTGTTAATTTTATTAAAAATCACATTTTTGAAGTAGTGAAAAAGATCTGCTTTGGAATCAGTACAAAATAATACTTTGAAATCAATGAAAAATTGATTCCTTAAGAATTATTTTCATTTAATTTGCTGGGTATGTAATAAATAATTGTCATGATTACGGCTGATTTTAACGAATTTGAAAAGAAATATAACTTTTTTATATATAAAACCGTAGATGCGTATAAATCGTGAACCATTTAAGCTATCCACCATATATTCGATTCATCCTCCGATGCATAACAATTTTTGTGTTATAAAGATGAATCTGATTCAACTAAAGCGATTAAAAACAATTTTTTTCTGTTCACTGTTTAAATTTCTATTTTTAAACCTATCGATCGATTTCTATCATATGCCAGTATATTTAATTAATGTTACAGTAAATAATCATATTTGTTATATAAATAATAAAATGTTTATATAAATTTTAGAGTCAACTAACCAATAAGTTGGAAATTATAATATTTTAGTTCGATATTGCTTAAAAATTGTATGTTAAAGTGATGTGTGCGCTAATGCGTAATTGGTAGGTTTCGGTTTTTTAACAAAATTGTTAGATTTTTTTTATATTAAATAAGCTATATTTGTATTTTTTTATAACATTTTTTAGGTATTGTTTTCAGAATTTTTGCTTAGCAAGTTCTGGCAACACTGCATATGAGTAATACTATATTAATTGTTTATTTTTCATATGCTAAAAAAATCTTCACATATTTCAAAATTGTTTTGATTTATTCATATACGAGTATATTTTTTTATTAAAAAAAGCACTAAAAATTTGCTAATCAATTTAATTAATGCAATTTTTTCCTAATTTATTTTTTATCACACATAAGATTTTTTATTTTTTTTTTTTCAAATATCAAGAGAATTATTTATGAGAACTTTTTTCAGCATCATTATATTTATAAAAGTTTTAAATCATTACAGTAATTAAACACTATATAAAGGTATAACAATTTATGTAATTGCCTTTCATTTAATGAATATTCTACATTCTGAAAACTCTGAAAAGTATTTATATAATAAATATAAATGTTGTTTTTAAATATGTTTACACACGTTCATCATTTATACATTCATATAATTTAATATATTATATGTATGTACATATTGTTTAACCCTTTGTTGACCAATAGTTGATACACAGAGAAAACAGATTCATTGTAACAACCGAGTTTATTGCCACCGAATTGTTTGGTTGGAGCCACCGATATATTTGTTTGTCGCAACCGAAATTCGTTCAATGCAACAGAATTTCAAAATATTTTAATTTTAATCAGGAAAACATATTCAGTTGGCAAGAAATTCGGTTGTCACGATGAATCTGTTTTCTATGTAGGGATACATAGATGATGCAGATTTTTAGAGATACTTTTAAATTGTAGCCTTATAGTCTCTAAGCCTTACAAGGATTTAAATTAAATTTTTAACTTTAGTGCTATAGTTCGCCGATAGATGGAGCAGTTAAGCGCAAAAAATAGCATTAAACTTATTTTTAACCATAACTCCCAAGTCTTTTTTATCAAATAATCTCCAGAAATTAAGTAGTAAAAGAGTTAAGTAAATATTGTAGTACATTTATGACTAAAAATTGAAGAATTGTGAATATTTGTTCATTTTGCTAGTTTTTTTGCTCAACATATCGATGGTCATAAGTAGACAACTCGAAAATTACCTCATTTGGTACACTTTACTTACTTTGAAATTTAAAAAAGCATCAGTTACGAGCTGTCAACTTATATAGAAATATTGAAAATTTTATATTTATATGCGAAAGGACTCATTAGTATGCAATGCAAATAGTACACGTTTGTCTATAGAAAAAAGAATAAATATAATGGAAGTACACTTAAAATAGTTTGAATGTTAAAATAACAGAAAATGTCATTTACAAGAAATGATATTTTTTTTAAAAACCGGTCTACTTAATTTTCATTTAAATTAAATGCCATTTGTTATTTATTTTTAAATGTTGATTAAACAACTGACACATCCGTAAGAAACAAAAGATATAATCAGTTAAAATAAATGTTTAAATTTTACCTACCAATTCCATTCAAATTAAATGATTTTATCATTGATTTGAAATTGTTTCCTTTTTTTTAATCTACATAGCTATAGACACTGCTTGTGTGAATGTGTTTGTGTATGTATGTGTGTTTATGAAGTTCTTGTAATTTGAATTGTAATAATTTTGTATAATACAACCAATCTAAATTAAAAACAAATTGGATTTTTTTGAATACTTTCTTTTGAAACAGACAGCAAACAAAATTTAAATTTGTAATAACTGTAACGGAACAAATAAACGACAATTTTCCGTTTTGTGGATAAATTTTTATTAAATTTCAAACAAATGAAAAAATAAATGAAACTGAAAAAAATGGGTAAATGATAGTAAATCATTTCGAATAAATGTATAAAAAAGTTAATATAGATATTTCTTTGAAAAATATATGTTTGTTCCTTTATTTTTAAATGGAACGGAAAACTTTTTTTATTAAATTACAAACAGTAAACTACATAATATTCTGAGTGTATACATAGTATTTTTTACAACAAATACTACATATAAAAGGTAACTTGGGCTAAAGTGGGAAATAAAAAAATGTCGGCATATTTTAATGTTTCTATATATTTTATTCGTAAATAAAATTAAGATTAGGTTAAATTAACATTTCATTTGATTTTTAATATTCTTTTTACGGAATTTCACTGGCATCAAAAATCGATGAAAATTTATTAAAAACTATTCAAACACTGCGACTGACAACTTTTACAGAAATTATTTACTATTACCTTAAAAATGGCATTGCCGAAATAACTGAAATTCCGTTATTCTCGAAATACCGTTATATACGAGACTGCCTTTAGGCCACATTTTAAAAAAAGCCAAATACTTTGTATTAAATATGTTCCCAATATGGCGGTAAAATACTTCTTCTTATTAATTTTCACTGACTGATTGTCAACGCTATTGTTTGACATTAAGTTGTTTCGAAAATTAATGAAATGTCGCGTAAGCTTTTATATTTATTTTTCACTTTTTTGTAAAAATATTGAATCCGTCATTCCGTCATCCGGCGATTAAAAAACAACCGCCATATTGTATCGACATATTAAATTTCAGGAAAACTGAAAAATTCCTCCATATTGGATTTGCGACCTCCAGATCTTTCCGGTAAAGTATTTGATACAAATCCAAACACTTTTATTAAAATCATCTTCCATATTGGATGCGGAAAATCTTGGACAATCTTATTTCAAAATAGTATTCAGCGATCTCAATAACTATAAAATATCAATACATAAAGCAATATTGGACTGCAATTTTTAACTTAAAAAATCTGGTTCGAGTTCAGTGACCCTAAAAATCCGCATGCATGTTAGAACTGATGGAATCCAAACAGATTCCATAACTTCTTAACATGTTTAAAGCTTATCTGAAATTAGTATCTCTAAATTAAGCAATAAAACTTGATTTTGAAAACGACTTTCGAGAGTAAAAATGGCGCTATGAAATAAGGCTCCAAGAAATTTGGTCCCAAAATAGAAACGAAAAATCGCCATCAAAAAATGGGAACAAATTTTGGGGCGTATTTTCATCTTTTAGGGCATTTTTGCTTTGCAGAAAGGCCCCAAAACAAAAATGAAAAATGACTCCAAATTATTGGGGTAATTTTTGTTAATGGTGTGGTTGAATTTCATCATGAAATTTGGCCCCAATTTTTGGAAGTGAAAGATGGCCCCAATTTGTCTAATATAAAATTTGCCTTAAATTTGAATTTTTTACTAAAACACGAAATTTTATAACGGTATTGGTTTATGTTTGTTTTGATTTGTTAAAAGTTTTAATATTATTTATTAGAAAATAATTATCTTGCTGATGCAACACATTGACGATAGTCGTGAAAAAAGTGATTAACTACATATGTTTTTTTTTGTGGGAAAATATACTTGGAGTAAATTATTATATTTAGTAGATAAAAAATGATTTTTAAAAAGAAATCAATCTGTAAAGATCTTGTGAAATATGTTTGCTGGCATAAGTCATGTAAAGCTAGGATAAATCTGTTAACAAATGGAAAATGTGAATTGGCCAAGCATTGACCACAACCAGTAATAGTTGTAAAAATTGGCGCCGCAGATGGACAGTTTTTACCAAAAATCGCGCGATTTTTGTGAACAAATTTTCATTTAATTTTGTATACATCTTAAAAAGTTTCAAAATTGTCAAGCTCTAATTAAAAGTGCCCTTTTGTAGAGCAGATGTTATTGGTTACATGCCAGTTTCCACTTAATCCAAATTTTATTATTCAATAAATACGTATAATGCTTTAAATAATTAATATTTCTTTGCATTGAATATTTTAGGGTCATTTTTCATTTCATTATATTTGGGATCATTTTTAATTTTTTCAAATTGGTTTTATTTTGCATGATAAATAAAATCCTTAATCTAATAAATGAAAATATGCCCCAAATTTAATTTTGGGGCTAATTTTTATTTGGTTGGGGCCATTCTTCATTATATTTTTGGAGTTGATTTTCATTATGAAATTTGGCCCCAAAAAATGTAGCTTAATTACATCTTAAGATTGGCGTCATATTTTTTGGGTCCATTTTGCACAACGCCAGTAAAAATACCCGTCATTTGTTTTGTTAATTTTATATAAAATTTTGAGACAGAAAAAGTAAAAAATTTATGCACAAATATTGTAAATAACCTGCGTTCGACGCCTCACCTACACTTCACTTTCTAACGCCAACGCGAGTGTTAAAAATTGAATTTTTACGTTATCACTTTAATTGTCAAATTTAAATAATTTTAGTGTTAACTGCATTTATGCATATATGGAATTAATGTTTGATTTTTTACACATATCCCTACTTTTTTGCTATTGGCAACACCAATGTTAACAGCTGATTGAAAATTAAATAAAAAAATTAACAATTTGATTTTATTTTTGTATTTTGCGTATAAAACTATAAATTGTCTTGTATAAAGAATTGTGGAAAAAAAATAATCAAAATTTAAAAAAAAAATTATGTACTCGTTACTTTTTGATACCTCGTCTTCCTCGGATGATGAAGAATCCAACCAGGGTATTGGTGTTACCAACCGTCAACTACGGTACAATATTCATGTTAAGTTACAAATAGTGTGTGTGTTTTTTTTTAATAGTTTGCACAAAAATTTCAAACCAACGCTCAAACAATTTAAGTGATGGTTTTAACATCTCAAGTGATTAATTATTCAGCGCAGTGATTTATGAAATTCTAATTTGTAGAAGCTGTTTTAACACGAGCAATCACCTACTTTATTCACTTTATGTGAAGTGAGGCGTTGCGTTTTACAAAATGAGGGCATTAAACTTTGAAAAAATCTTAATTCATTCAGATATCAAAATTTTCAGATTTGGTTTCAAATAACTTCGCAAGGGGCCGCTGTAAAGCGATAAAACCTACAAAAAATACTCGCTATGCATAGATCTATCTATCTCTTCACAAAGTTTAGTAAAAAAATGAATTTGTCCAGCCATCCTTATGAATGAACTAGCATTTCTAGTTACATGCATCTGTACAACAATAATAATAATAATACAATAATGTTCGGGAAAAAAAACTAAAAAGAGAATCAAAAAGGACAAGCAAATGCTGCAAATAAAATATATATATATTTTTTGCTATATGGAGTAAATTTCAACACTCAACATACCAGGCGAAGTAACTCGGTGCCTTAACGCGTAATAAAATTATAGCAAGCAATTGTCAAACTGATTTCATCTCAAATGAAGTCACTTAGTTTTAATATTGTTGCATTATCGTGATATCGTTGACATCCAATCTTTTCTTGCCATGATGTGTGCCATTAACTTGGACTTTTAGTTTTCATTTTAATTCAACAAAAACAACACTTATTTTAGTAATTAATAACGGGAAAAAGTTTATTTATTTATTTTGTAGAAAGTAAAAAAATTAATAAAATTTTGTGTTATTCGAATAAACAACTATGATATTTCTCAGCAATTAAATGTGAAAGTGTTTTCCACTACACCCGTGTAAAAAATATAAGATCTTATCAGGTCTGCCTTAATCGAATTAGATATGATTGAATCTAATTAGATCTGATGCCAAATATGATTATATATGATTAGATATGGCATATGTGATACACTTTATGGACACATCTGTTTAGGTCTAGTATCAGATCTGTTAATATCTAAAGGAATCTTGAAAATGTATTAATTTTTGAGGCCTTATATGTGCAAATCTGCTCATATGGGATCATATCTAGTGCCAGATCAGTTCATATCAAATCTACGAGATCGTAGCCATTTGAGCCGTTTTCAAAGCCAACAAAGTATGTCCTCTAATTTCTTATTTTTTTATTAAATCTGATTGACATATAATAATATTCAGAGCAAATTGGACCTGATTGCATACGGTGCTCCAGATCTGTCTAAATTTGAACAGAACTCAAATTTGTCTCCAATTTTATGATCTAATTATTTCTTAAGATACATTTAGATATAATGAGGTCTGTGCAGATCTGATCTTTTTTCTCGGGCAGTGCAATCGTTATAAATTTAGCAAATACTTGCTATAGTTTTATTGCATGTGAAGACACAGGGTAAAATGACTTACATATTTAAATGTTTGATTGAAAATTTTGTGAGCTACAGGGTTTAAATGAATTTTAAAAATTATAGTTTTTGTAATCGTTGATCGATTTCAACAAGTCGATTTACTAGTTGTGAATTAGCTTCTATTCTACAAGACCGATTGAATAACTTCCCAGCAAAAAAAAAAATGGAAATGATTATTAAGGAATTAATTTTTAATTGATTCCAAAGTATCATTTATTTCTGATTTTCCTCTTCTAAAGCAGTTCTTCAAAATATGTGATTTTGAATGAAATTAACTCTTTTCAAATCTAAGTCAGGCAAATTATTTTAAAATCAACCAAGGTTAAACATTAATTATATGTATTTGCATATAAATTTAACATTTATAACTATGATTATCTACTAAACTTATGTTATTTTGAAACAAGTTATCTATTGTTCGATTCGAAACGAGGAAACTTTTGAAAGCAATTTGCGTTTCGAAAATGTAATTGTATTGTCTATTACGTTCGATTGCATACAGAGTTGTATATGTGAAAAAAGGGTAAAACAAAATGCTGCCAGGTTTATATAGTTAGATTTGATAGCAGCTGTCAAGATTGGGGTCACTTTTCGATAAACGTCAGATTTTTCACAAAAATTAAATATTAATAAAAACTGTAAGAAAATGATGCTATTCCAGAAAAGAGTTCAAAGGAAGGTAATAAGAGATAAATCCGACAATATGAATCTTGATAATCAAACTTAAGAATTTTATTTTTTTTTATTTGCAAAATTTAATCTACCAGTTCTACTTTTACTTTGGTTAAAAACTTTGGCCTAAATAAAAATGCATTTATGCATGTCTTCAATTCAATAGAGGTTGATTTAAAAACACCGCAAAGATCAACTGGAATTTCGCATTTGTTAAAATTATAGCTGCCACATTGAAATTTTTGGCATAAGGTGGATACTATAAATTTCGCAATCATCAATTGAACCATAAATTCAACCAATATAAAACAAATTTATAAGTCACAACTCTGAATATGCATGATTTTTAATTTTTTAACTTGAATTAAAAAACAAAAAATCCCTGAAGAAGCTATCCATTGAGATAGCGAAATATTGGATGAAAACTAAATAATTTTGTAAAAAATAGACCTTTAGCTTGAATACTTATTACCTGGAATTTTTAACTTTAGTTTACACTTTTTATTTTTATTTTTTTAAATACTTAAATTTTTTATTCTTTACGAAAGAAAATATCTTTCGAATGAAATACAAATGATTTTGACAAATTTGATATTTGCTTTTGAAGTACATAATTGCATTTACGAAAGAATAATTTTGAATTTTCGTTCGCTCGAAAATAAATTTACGAAAAAAGTATTACACAATACCATTTGAACGAATTCATAAATTTTTTTATTCAAATCGAATAACATGATAACCCCCAGGTTTGAGTGATTTGTATCAATTTTTAACTTACAATTTAAAAAATTTTAAATTCTTAAAATAGTAGTTATCGTATTAATGCAAAAAGTAAAAAATTTAAAAATTTTTTTTAAAATTGCAAGAATTTCGAAAAAAGTAATTTAATAAATATGGCCCGATTACTAAATATGCCATTATAATTTAACCAACAGTCAAATTCAAATTGTGAAAATGAGGTTAAGGCGCAATTGCTGATGATAACATGGCATTTTAATTAAAAAAGCACGCGGTTGGAGAACATCAAAAGAACTTGTTTAGATGCAATGAAAAAGGATCATAAAAGAAAACTTTCACCCGATGTAAAAATCATTGGTTCCGATCCAAATTTCCACAACACCGGAATCAAGATATTTGCTTCTTTTTTACTTTGCTTGCTACTTTTTTTTGCTGGGTATGTATGAAGAGGTTATGATTAAGGAATGGACCATTAAGAATAATATGCTTTCAACACAGATTGAGTTATAGGTTGCCACAGTTTGCTATTCATATAATAGTACTATTTGTGGATTAAATTATCACAAAGATGGATCGATTTGTTTGGCACCCTGCGTCGAAATATTTGTAAAATATAAAAGCTTAGAAATCATTTTTACAACTGAATTGGTCAACTTTGACACCATGTGACGCATTATGTATTCAAACAGAGTGAATCAAGATACATTAGTCTGAAAGCTCAACACCTATTCTATAATCAGTCGGAATTTTGACTGAAATCGATCAAACTTGAATCTCTAAAAATCATTTTATACACTAGATATTCAACTTTGAACTCCCTGCGGGAAAAAAAGAAGACAGTTGGGAATTTGGACCAGTCCCGTGGTAGGTGAAAACTGGACCAGTTCCGAAAATACATATCACGATATAGGTGAAAAGAGGACCGGTTCTTAAAGTACCTACCACGTGACCGGGTTTAAAGTCACGACGTGTTCTTTTAGACCAATCCTGTGACATGTCACAGAGGTCAATTGACCCCCTCCTAGGACAAGCCCATGTTAAAGTGGCCGGTTCCGTGATCTAATCCTATCACAATGAACCGGTCACGTGACGTGTCCCGGGATAGGTCCTTTTCCCGCAGTGTTGAAACAAAATGCTTCTATCCCCTTTAATTACTTTAAGATATATTAATCGGCTCTGTAGTTAAGGAGCAAATCTGCAATAAGTAATTTATACTCCATATGGTAAAAATATTAATACTTGTTTGCAGTACATTTAGTGTTAAACTATTTTTGTAATTTTCATTTTACAGCATTTATTAGTTAAAAACTTTTAATTCAAAAACCTTTTAAATGAGGTTTTATGTAATTTGTGAGGTTTCATATAATTTGTGTTTTTGCTTAACATAAAAAAAAATTTCAGAATTTTTAATAAATAAATGTTAACTTTTTGTTAATTAAAATATTTTTTTCTTTTTTTTTTAGGTAAGCAGTAACATTTCTTCATGATTTTAGTACAAATATTAAATTTGACTTGATTTGGAAAGCTAAAGTTGAAAATCATATTAAACTTTCATGGATTCAAAAAGTCATTTTTACATTTTGCGTAAAGTCTGCATCTTTACAAAGGAAAAAAATTGTATTTTAAGAAATGTCATGGATAAATTTCAAATTAAATTAGTGTTGGATGCTACCACCGCAATTTTTTCCAATTGAATTTCTCTCATAACAACCAAAGAATTGGGTTGATATATGAGTCATCCATTTGGTGTATTTTACGTGAGTATATACAACGTTTCCTTTCAATTTAAATGTTTTAACAATAATTATGTGCATTGGTAGAATTTTTGAAAATGTTGATTTTGTCAAAATCATTTCTTAAAATGGATATCTTTTGACGGAAATAAGCATGCTTATAAAGATTGCCATTTGAATAAAAAATTATTCGAATATTATATTATTTTTAAATTAGCAATAAAAAGTTATAAAAGTAATTATACTACGTATATAAATAAATTTATGCAAATTTTATATTGAAAACTTGGAAAACCGAAAACTCTTATTGGGGTTCAGTACAATCGTAGTATTAAAATATTGTTTGCTTTCGGCAAATAAACCTGTTGAATAATAGCGAAGCATGATACATTTTCTCTGCTCGGCGTTGTGTTTATAATGCCAGCAAAAAAAAAAAAATGGTAGTCATTCTGTGACTATAACTTCTTTCATTGCTTCCTAAACTTCAGTTGACATTCTTTTATGATTTTTTGGTGTTAATCTAAGGCACTTCCATAGAATTAATGAGTTCATATTTCAATCTAAAGCATTTATTCAAATTGAAAAAATAATTCTGATGAACTTTTTAAATTTTTTTATTAAATCATTTTTAATATTTTAGTTTAAAATTTCATGAGGGTTAGAATTTATGCAGTTTTGCAATTTTTATAAACGTTTTGAAATATCAAGAAAAACATATATTTTTTAACCTTTAATTGAAACTAGCTGGCCTGTCATTTGCATTTTTTCAGCCTTAAATATTTATGAGGACGCAATCTGTGCATTTTTGCATTATGTTTATTATTTAACACTACACCATTTCCAGTTTTAATTCAGAATTTATCAAAATAATTTTAAAATTGTGTAAAAATTATTTCAAATTGCCCAAAAATGTTTTAAAATTGTGCAAAAATTATTTAAAATTGTTGAAAAATATTTTAAAATTGTCTAAAAATGTTTCCAAATTGTGCAACCAGTTTTTAAATTATCCAAAAATATTTTAAAATTTGTCTAGAAATTCATTAAAATTAATATTCAATTTTTTTAAGCTAAAGATCTTTTTTTTATTTCTTATTTTATTTTCGATATTTCGCTAACAATTTGTTAGCATCTTCAGGAAAATATAATTTTAATATTTATAAAATGTTGACAAACAAAAAAATGTTTAACATTTAAATACAAAAAATATTTAACATTAAATATAAATTAAATTTTTAAAAAATTAAATTAACATTTTATCAAATAGAAGTGGTAATTTTATAAACAAAATTTTGCTGCTAAAGATCGTAAAAAATATGTTCATATTGGTTTAATACTTTGGTTTATGAAATTTAACATAATAAATGTTGTTTATAAAATAAAATAACATTATGTAATTAAATTATTATAGTTATTAAAAACATATCTATACATTTAAGTTTCCTAATTTTTAACTAATTAAATATCTATAATTCTGAGCTAAATTTTTTGTGTCAGCTTTAAAGTTCATTCTCTGTGTCAAAGGTGTATTAATGATTTCTAACATTTCTAACATATAACGTTTTTTATAATTATTTTCTGTTCTTAATATTGAAACATTTTCAAAGTGAGTATGGTGATTTAATATAGAACAATGAGATGATAATGCGGTTTTTCCCGAATTAATATTTCTATGTTTTTGGTCTGATTTATGTCCTGAAATTCCTATATATATTATCAATGTATCCAAATATGGGAGTATCAAATTACATTCTCTGTTGCATTATTACGTCCCGCTTCTATTGTACTCATTGCTAAATCAACTGGTATACTAAGAATTAGTGAAACAACATCAAATGAAACTAAAATCTCATAATTTTTTATATGTTGTCCTCTAATTCTATCTTTAAACTGTAATGAATTCTTAATATTGTATCTAGAAAATTTTTTTATCTCTTTAAGAATATTTACAATATATTTGCATAATTCGTAAGAAGGTGAATTAATAATGGAACAAATAGGTCTTAATGGAAAATCTTTCTTGTGAATCTTCGGTAGTCCATATAACCTAGGTGCGATAGCAATGTTAGTCTTTAATATATTTTTCTCATTACTCATCAAAATTCCTTTCTTAACCCTCGAAGTGGCACATGGTTCTGGCCAGACATATTTAATTCAATTGCTTCAATTTAGCATACTTCTATTTTAGGTACATGGCTGTAATTTCAGGTAATCTCCCAAAATATTGTTGGCTTTCGATGTATAAATTAATAATTGAAAAAAAGTCCTTGGAACAGGACAAAAAAGCCAAATAAAAAATCTTCACCTTACTTTTGGTACATGGTGTCTGGCCAGACCCCTATGCATTTTGTATGAACGCATAGGCAAAGCACATGGCACGAGTTGGAAATTTGTATTTACTTTATTCTTTTATGCTTCTTTCTTTCTTCTGATTTTGTTTGTGAGTTAGTTATTCATTGAACGTTGAACAGTGAAGAAGTAATCTAGTTTTTGTGCGGTAATTTTGAACTTGTGAATAATTTTACGCAGGTAGATTTGTTGCGTGGTTAGTATATAATGGCTGATGAACTGGAATTTATTTATAATACACGCTTGCGTAGCGCGAATTTGCAACCCCAATTGTCAGAGGCATTAGTGCGTGATTTTCAAAGTCAGGTAGAAGCTGATGAAAATTATGATGTTTTTGAAAACGATGGTGACGATAATTTTTTCACCTCATTGAACGGCGCTAAACGACTGGCTGCTATGGGACTGGCATTTGTTGGCACCATTCGAGCAAACAAAAGATGTCTTCCTAAGGAAGTTATGAAGAGCACCAGACGACCAATTCTTTCAAGTGTGTTTGGTTTTCATGAAAATCTTGTTGCACTTTGCAGCTACGTGCCCAAAAAAAATAAGGCAGTCAATTTAATTTCAACCGTGCATTACACGAAATATGTTGAAGGCGTAGCCATGAAACCGGAAGCAATTTTATTTTATAATTCAACTAAAGCCGGAGTCGATACGATGGATCAAATGCTAACTCATTACACAACAAAACGGTCAACCAGACGCTGGACATACGCGTTTTTCTGCAACATGATTGATGTGATGGCATTGGCTAGTTACATTATATGTAAGCTAAATGATGAAAATACAAGAAAAGAAAGAAGACGCATACTTTTATATAAACTTGCAAAGCAATTGGTACTGGCCAACGTTGAAAATCGCATCAATAATCCGCACATTGTGGCTCAACCAACAACTCGTATAGCATTTGAAGCGTACTTTGGGAGACCTCTCAATATAGCAAACCGTAATGTGGCTTCACGCAGTGGTCCAGACACACTGGCTGCCAAAAAAGATTGCAGAATTTGCCTGCAGTAAGGTGACAAAATACGCCGTAAGACACGCTTTTTTTGCTGCAAATGCAACAATCCTGTTTGTCAGCAACATTCAAAAGTAGATTATTTATGTTTTTGTTGCCTTCCGCAAAATTCTGAATAAAAAAATCAATGTATTCTTCATAATAATTTTCTATTTTGTCATAAACATTTATTACTTTACCCATAATAAAGAGAAATATATATAGAACAAAAGAATTGTTGCCCTTTTCATTCCAAAGAATTTTTCAGGTCTATTTTTTCTTCCTCAGGTAGCTAATAACATAGTAAAAAGAAATAGAAACACAAAATATAAAAAATATTTTCCTATCTTAGTAAAAAATTTAACGGCAAACAGCCCTTATTTCCATACAAATGCATGTAAATGTATAGGGGTCTGGCCAGACACCATGTGCCAGAACTAAGGGCTCAAAATATGTGCCTGACGAAGGGTTAAATAATTCTTCAACCAAACTGTTATTTATCCTTTGTAATCTACCTGTAGGATCCTTATTTACTAATTTATACTTTGTACTATCACTTAAAATATTATTAATTCGCAAATCATAATCTTGTTTATACATAGCCACAGTAGTGTTACCTTTATCTGCTCTCAAAATAAGAATATCCCTATTCTTCTTTAAAAATTTTTCTGTTTCCTTTATTATATATAGCATAAATTTATCCCTGTTTGTTAGTGTCATCTTAGTTAATGGTTATCAATAATTGTCGTCAGTCTTTTCCTAGCTACTTCCTGTTATTCCTTACTTTCTAATGTTCGTATAAAATCCTCACCTTCAGATATTATCCCAAAAATGGAAAATTGTTCCCTTTTAATTGGTAAAGCGTAAATATGTCCGAGTGAAAGAACCCATTGTACTTCCCTTGGAAAATCTACATTTGTTTTATTAATAAACCATTTATTTTCAAATGTAATTCCCAATTCCCTTACTTGTTGATCCCTAAGTGTCTTAAATTTCTTAATATGTCTTGCCTTTACCTTCTCATTAAATAACATCGACAAACGTTCTTCGCATATTAAAAGTTCAGTCATCTCTTCCAAATAAAGATACCTCTCCAAATTTCTTAAAATCACTTCTCTTTCCCTTTGAAAATGCTTTAACAATTCATGTTTCTCTTTAATGATTAATTTCAAAATTTTCATGTGAAGATCTTGTTTATACTTAAATATTGTTTGTTGAATTCCTTTTAGTTTATCCTGGTAGAAAATATTGGAGATATTCTTGGTTGAATTTACTATGAACTTCGGGAAAATTCCTGCATTTTATTAAAAATGTTAAACTTGATTTAGCATTCACAATTTTATTCCTCACTGATTTGATCTGGTTAATAAGATTCCTAACATCTTGATTTTTCTTCAAAATATTGTAGCCAATTCTTGATTGTTGTTGAAACGTGCTCATTTTATTTGAAAATAATATAACTTTATTCGATCTTATTTTAATATAAATATTCAATTTTTTTAAGCTAAAGATCTTTTTTTACAAAATTTCTTATTTTATTTTCGATATTTTGCTAACAATTTGTTAGCATCTTCAGGAAAACAAAATTTTAATATTTATAAAAAGTTGACAAACAAAAAAATATTTAACATTTAAATATAAATTAAATTTTTAAAAAATTAAATTAACATTTAATCAAATAGAAGTGGTAATTTTATAAACAACATTTTCCTGCTAGAGAGTATTGACAATAAGTGATGTAGAATTTCATAGAGGAAACATTATAAAGATCAGAGATATATTACGAGATAATGGTTTTCCAACTGAGTTATCTTATAGATTAGTAGGTCAATATAGAAATAGGATAACACAAAATGGAGCATATATGACTGAACCACGAATTTTTAAATCTTTAACATATGTCCCTGGATTATAAGAGAGATTGGCGAGATCTAACATCTTTGATAAGGAGAAATATGGAATAGCTCATCGTAATTTTAATACTTTAGGGAAATTATTTAGTAAGACTAAAGATAGAATTGATAAGTGGGATATGTCAAATTTAGTTTACAAGATACCTTGTCAGGGAAATGATCAGGAAAACTGTGATAAAGTATATATAGGAACGACAAAGAATAAATTAAAAACCAGAATTTCAGGACATAAATCAGACCAAAAACATAGAAATATCAATTCGGAAAAAACCGCATTGTCATCTCATTGTTCTATATTAAATCACCATACTAACTTTGAAAATGTTTCAATATTAAGAACAGAAAATAATTATAAAAAACGTTATATGTTAGAAATGTTAGAAATAATTAATACACCTTTGATACAGAGAATGAACTTTAAAGCTGACAGAAAATTTAGCTCAGAATTATAGATATTTAATTAGTAAAAAATTAGGAAACTTAAATGTATAGATATGTTTTTAATAACTATAATAATTTAATTTCATAATGTTATTTTATTTTATAAACAACATTTATTATGTTAAATTTCATAAACCAAAGTATTAAACCAATATGAAAATATTTTTTACGATCTTTAGCAGCAAAATTTTGTTTATAAAATTACCACTTCTATTTGATTAAATGTTAATTTAATTTTTTAAAAATTTAATTTATATTTAAATGTTAAATATTTTTTTGTTTGTCAACTTTTTATAAATATTAAAATTTTGTTTTCCTGAAGATGCTAACAAATTGTTAGCGAAATATCGAAAATAAAATAAGAAATTTTATAAAAAAAGATCTTTAGCTTAAAAAAATTGAATATTAATATTAAAATAAGATCGAAAAAAGTTATATTAAATTCATTAAAATTTTTGAAAAATCTTTAAAAATGCTTTTTTACTAATGCATAATTATTTATTTGTTTTAATAAAGAGTATTTGTATATACAGGTTGGTTGAAAAATTCCTGCGCTCACCATGAGATGGCACTGCTAGCTCCAAACTTTTTTTTTCTCAAGTTGGTATAACTGTCCTGAGAACATATGCAAAGTTGCAAGTCATTCTGTCAATTCTTTCTTTGTTTACAAGCCATTTAAAGTTGACGTGTCATTGATTTTTTTTTATATAGACAAAATTAGCAGTCATTAGATTCTTTGTTTTGAAGGGTTTAAAAGCAAATGAAATTTATGAACAATTTTTAGAAGTGTATAAGGAGTCCTCACCTTCAAAACGCACCGTTGAATTTTGGGCTGGTGAATTTAAACGTGGTCGTACCAGCCTTAAAGACGATCCACGCGAAGGACGACCAAAAACTGCAACCACAGCAGAAATCATTGAGCAGGTGCATGATATGGTTAGTGAAGATCCAAGTTTGACTAAGCGTGAAATTGCTAATGCCATAGGCATCTCAGACGAACGAATACTCCATATTTTACATGAAGAATTACGTATGAAAAAACTGTTTGGAAAGTTAGTACCGCACGCATTAACAATTCAACAAAAACTGGATCGAAAACAAATTTCTCAGCTTAATTTGGAGCGTTTTAAGCCGAATAAAACCGACTTCTTGCGGCGTTTTATAACTATGGATGAGACTTGGATCTACCACCATAATCCTAAATTCAAACAAGAACGTTTACAGTGGACTGAAGCTGATTGTTCAGGTCCAAAGCAGGTGGTCACAACAATCAGCAAAGAAGGTTATGGCATCAGTTTTTTGGGATGAAAAAGGAATTTTGTTGATTGATTATCTTCAGAAAGGTAAAACAATCTACTCTGAATATTATTGCAGCCTTTTGGATCAGCTGGATAAAAAAGTTCGTGAGAAAAGACCTGGTTTAAAGAAGAAAAAAATCATTTTCATCAAGACAATGCACCCTTCCCCTTCTTGTTACTTATTTTTCTGCATTCTTATGAATTAAATTTTCACCAAAGCTTAAGTATTACAAACTATATGAACATTTTCCACTCATGCATCAGAATATCTAATCATTGTATTATCATTGCTTCCTTAGAGTAAAGTATGAGTAATGCTAGTAGCTACATTTGAATACTTCCATCCTATGACACACTAATGTTAATTTCATCGATCAAACCATTAGAAAAGAAGCGATGCCTTTGCCATAGTAGTGATGCTTTTATTGCTTCTTTGGCAGCTTCATTTTTGCTGGGATTTTAAAGGAAAACTACTAAACTATTTCAAATTATTTGATGGTGTTATTGTTTAATTACAAATCATTAATTTTGTGTCCGAGTATTTTTCGGCACCTATGCCTTTGGTGGGTTAATGCTCTGTTAGAATCTAAATATTACTTCCCTTTTTGTACATTTTTTAAATTTAAATTTAAGTTTTTTTTTAATTATATTTTGAAAAAATTTGTATTGGTTATATATATATATATATAAATATATATATATATATAATCGACAAAAAATTTGGCCCGCCCCACTGTGGTCAATATTTTGAGATAGCGGCCAAAACTCCTTTTGGTTTTTGTTCTCCGATTTTAAAGTTATTAGACTCATATGAAAGTAGACAGTAGTAAACCTCGGGAGCCAAAAAATTAGAACTCTATTTCAACTATTTCACTGAGAACAGGGTGGTCCAAAATGAGCTTTTTCAGAATTTAGTAAATTTATGATATTTTTAGTTAATTTTTAAAGTTTAAATGATCATAACTTTTTTGTTTTTCAAGATTTTTGGACGAAATAAATTTTGTGTTGTAACTTATTTCCTATTACTGGTAAACAAATTGAAGCTCTACAGAACAATTTAAATATTTTTTTTAAAAAAGGTAAAATTTCTCGGAAATTTCCTACTTCATAGAGCACAACTCCTGTGAGTCAAGCTGAGTCAAAACACAAATTTACTATTTTGTAGTCCTAACTCTCCCCTACATTCCTATATATACATGTCCATGCATCGGGACTGCACTTTTTGAGCTACAGCAATTTTTCTGACCCAAGGTAAGATATTCGGTACAAATGCACGTCATATTTTTTGAGAAGTTATTTGTTATGTGGTATCTGGCAATTCATTTGGAAAAGGTAAAAAATGATTTTATTGCCATCTAATATTACATAAATTAAATACCTGAAAATTGCAAATAAATTTAAAACCAATGTAAATAACTGGTAAAACCAAGTACCTGTTATATTATTACCAGTACATGTTAACTCTCAAATTATGTGGTATCTAGCAATTCATTTGGAAAAGGTAAAAAAGATTTTATTGCCATCTAATATTACACAACTTAAATACCTGAAAATTGTAAATAAATTTAAAACCAATGTAAATAACTGGTAAAACCAAGTACCTGTTATATTATGTTTCAAAGAGGTAAAAAAGATCATGTTGCAACTTCGACCAATAGTATATTAATCCATGCATTCATTTTTTTTCTTCATTATTGTTTAAACAATGGCTAAATTCAGTTATAGTGTTCTATCTGATATATATTTTGAAAGGAAAGATGAAAACGACATTATTTTACATATAATGAATAATCCATTCTTCAAAATATGCGACAAACAAGAAATTAAAATTCATAACTTAAAAATAAAAAACTTTTTAAATACTTTAAGAAAACGGTACAAACAATGTTCCAGAAACAAGAAATTGTTTTACTCACGCAACCAAGAATGGCTAAGAAATAAACTTATTTTTAAAAAGCCATCAGTAACTACCACGGAAAGCCAATTGATAATTGTAGTGAAAGATCACGAAGACGCAAGCTTAAACATATCAATGAAGAAGTTTCTTGTAGCATCATAAAGGATTCATTTCTGCACCAAATTCAACCATCGAAAACTAAAAAGAGTAAAATTGCTATCATTGAAAAAATAGTGGAAGCAAGCCCCAGACGCACAAAAAGGATTTTAGAAAGTATGCCGACACCAACTGAAGAAAATAAATTTACTCCAGAAGAAGCATTTCCACTATTTTTGGATTTGAAAATGACTAAAAACCAATATACAGAATTGCGGAAGCGAACCAATGAAAAAAATTGTGGAATTTTTCCATCATATCGAGATATAGTTTCTGCCAAGATTGCTTACCTTCACCAACTGCTATTAGTGTAACTTCAAGTTCAGCAGAAATAAAATTGCAGGATCTTCTTGAACACACTGCAGAACGATTATTAAAAACATTTGATGCTGACTATTTAAAGAAGTTTAAAAATTGCAGCATGACTTTAATTTCTAAATGGGGATGTGATGGGTCCTCTGGCCAGAAACAATACAAACAATGTAATGCGGAAAATTCATCAGATGCCAATTTATTCATGATTTCTTTCGTTCCATTACTTTTAACAAAAACTTATATTGGTTCAGAGCCGTCAACTAGTAGAGCTGCAGAGATAGATGTATGGAAAAATGAAATTCCCTCGTCAACAAAATTTTGTAGACCAATAAAGTTTGCTTACAAAAAAGAAACTAAAGATGTCATAACTGAATAAGTTGGCAAAATAAGAGATGAAATTAAAGAACTTCAACCAGTGATATTTGAATTTAATGACCAATGCATCGAAGTTAACTTTAAAATGTCACTTAGAATGATCGATGGAAAAGTTGCACAAGCTTTAACCGAAACAAAGTCTTCGTCAAGCTGCACCATATGCCAAAAAACATCAAGTCAATTGAGCCAACCACCAACACAAGACGATAGTTTTAATGAAGCATATGAATTTGGAATGTCACCTCTTCATGCTAGAATTCGTTTTATGGAGCATATTCTTAAATTGGGATACGATTTGGAATTTGGCCCGTTAGGCGAAACAGTGAGAAACAACAAAGAAAATTTGGAAAAAAGAAAGCAAAAAAAAAAAAGATATTCAAGAAAAATACCGTGAGATAGGCCTTATAATTGACCAGCCAAAGCAAGGAGAAGGAAATTCTAATGATGGAAACACAGCAAGGAGGTTTTTTCCGATCCAGAAACTGCAGCTTCAATAACTGGAGTAGATTATGATTTAATACGACGATTCCAAATCATATTAGAAGTTATAGCATGTAGCAAAAAGATAGATGCAAAAAAATTTGGTCAGTATGCTAATGAGACAGCAACCCTTTATAACCAAAAATATTCTTGGAGACATATGCCAACCACAGTTCACAAAATTTTGTTCCATGGGAACAAATAATTCAGCACAATATGCTTCCAATTGGAGATCTCTCAGAAGAAGCGCAAGAAAAAAGGAACAAAGACTACAGATTCTTTCGCGAGCACAATACAAGAAAAATTTCCAGATATTGTACTAATGAAGATCTTATTAATATTTTGTTGTGCACATCAGACCCATATATGTCCAGTATTCGACAGAAATGGAAATCAACCTCATTAGAGTTAGATGAAGAAGCTAAACAACTACTGCAAAATGAAAATCAAAGCTATTTGGAAGAAATTTTTACTAATATTGTTTAATTAATACTAGTTTAAAGATTATAATTTGTTTCTAATTTTAGTATAAATTTTTATTAATACATTTAAATAAAATATATGTGCACTTTAAATCAATAGTAAAAGTTTACTTAAAATTTTATCGATGTTGTGTTCTGTATATAATATATCCAAATGGTATTGATATTGTTGGGAATTTCAGTGTTATTTTTCAGTTTAATCCTCACAAGAATTAGCTTTCTTCCAAAAAAACCAACCTTTGGCCCCTGTGAATATTGAGACTAAATAAATGTCAGGGGCCAAATGTTGGCATTTTCTGACCAAAATTAAGTTTATGAATAATAAATAAGTATTGGTTGTAAAATACGATTGAAGAAAATAAGAAATTACAAAAAAAAATACCTATTTGAATAAAATTATGTTATAGGGAAAAAATCATTTTTTGAAAAGTGGGAGACTCGAAAATCGAGATAGACCTATGGTTCCTTCACCAAAGTTGCTTAGAATTGTCCATAGAATCATCCTAGGGGGCGGCTCTAATCGACAAAAAATTTGGCCCGCCCTAATATATATATATATATATATGCATTGCCCATACTTTGAAGATATCTGTATATACAGCCAAGAAACAGTAAGCACAATTTCAGCTTTTCTATATAATCGTATGTAGTACTAGATTTGATACTTTATGAATTCAACCATATCGTATCGAATGATAGCTGGACAATATTTATCAATATCAGGATCAAGAATACCAGCTTCAAAATAATCATGCTGTAGCTGGGGCCATGTGCTCTGGAATTTTTCAAATAAACTTATTTCAGGACCAGATTTTGTTTATTCCATAGTCATTTTAATTGCAGCTCTGGCAAGCAGCTCCATAATATGATGATGGCATGCTTAATACAACAAATGCCTGTCTTATTTTTGCTCTAAAAATGCGCATGCTCCATCTGATAAACTGGTGTTGCTGCTGGTTGTATTAAAAGACATGGACATAACAGTACTCTGTACATTCCAATCTTGGAGTGCTAAATATACAGTTTGTTTTATTAATACAAGCAGATAATATAATTGCTAGTCGATTGCACTTTATACGAATCATGCTGGTTCCATCTTCTAAACGCCGAGTGTATGGGAAATTCCTTTTTTAAGTTTTGGAAAATTGTTTCCCAGTACTAAAGACGTTGCAATCTTATAAATACAGGTGAAATATTCAAAGTTCTCACATCATAGCCAAAATAGGTAGCCGTTTGGCCAATAATTATTGCGGCTCCCGTATTACTCACTTGAAATATTGTGTTAATCCAGATTCAATAATGTTTTCAACTTGCCTTAACCCCTAACTTCATAGATTTTGATTTCAAGGCAAATACACAGATGCATCCGACTGTGCGTCCGTTTCAGTGTCGACTTCTATAAAATGTTCCTTTACGTTACTGTATGAGTTTGCATTATTTCTCAGATGGTAATTTTATAATATCTAAGCATAATTTTTGACGTAGTAATGAGAGCGACTGTTTATGTTGTTTTTTTAAACAACATTAACAACATTTTTTTCACGGACGGAATTTCACTTTTTCTTATCTTATTGTAGTCATTGTAATTTCCCAGAATAATTTTGTTAACTCCAACCTTACAATTTGTAGGAATGTTGAAAAAGTGAACTAATTCTTTGCTTCTTCTCGCGATGTAAAAAGATGTTTGAAACTGTTCAGAAATCTTGCGTATAGACCATGATTGAGGCAGCACAGATAAAATGAGATATTTCTCCGGAAAAGTGGTCGCTAAATTGAATTTTCTTTTCAACTGCTCAATCATTTGTTTGCCGTCATCAACGTCATCTGCTTGACTGCATTCGTTATCAGAGCCTTCATCAAATATTGTCGCGATTGCACTCATAACCTTGCCTTTTTTATCTTTCCTGTATTTTTCACTTCGCAACTTTCTTTTTCTAATAGGCGTTTCACCTAAAGTGGTAATAGCCTCATTCAAAGGACTCAAAGACATATTGACCATCGGAATGTCTGCCTCACTATCAGATGAAACATTTTGTTCAATTGTCATTTCACTCTCGGATTGTGGTTGCATTTGTTTCAATGCATTTGCTTGTTGAGACAAATCGATTTTACACTTGGGGCAAATGAATTCTGCTTCTTCACCGTATTGTATATTTAATTCATTCATGTATCGCTTCGAAACACCAGTTAATTTTAATACTTTTATCTTTTTCGAACGATGTCCACTCTTGTTAAACGGATTGCAGCAAAATTTATTCATTTTACTTTAAATTGTCTTTACAGCTTCACTCTTTACTTTACAAAAAAAACACTTTAACACTTTCACGTTTAGTATTCAACTGAAATTTGACTCAGAGTGTGTGAAGTATTTATATTTATTTTTTGGTAAAAAATAGGTAAAAAAAAATAAGCGATATTTGCTTTTCTTTAATAGGAAAATTTGCGTGAACTACTGGTCATAAAATGTTTTTTAAAGAGGGACTTAATTGGTTACTGCCAATAAGCCGACCACAGGTCATAAAATCTTTGGTAAATTTTTTAAATTAATTTAAATAAAATAAAATTGATTTTTTCTTCATAAATGTATTTTTAACTGTAAAATAATTTTTAAAATGTATTTTTAATAATAAAATAAAATAATGTTAAATAATTCAAAATAATTCAATTATAAAAAATATAAAAACAATGAGAACAAGGTGGTCTCTTAAATGCTCTTCTCCTGTCCAAACAAGGAGTCGGGGCCCATTTTTTTATTGCTGATTCTTAAAGCAAAAATTATGAGGAATCCAAAAAAAATAAAATTAGCCGGAAAATTTAGGAGCTTCTGTGGAAAATCGGAAAATTTAATTTTCATGGGAAAAAAGGTAAATTTCTGAGAAAAATTAGGAAAATTTTATTTTTCAATTAAAGCCTGATTCAATACCTTTCCAACGAGCTATCACTCGTTGCTTTAGTAGTTTTTTTTTTTAAACAACTTTCAATGAGGTCCCTTATGAAGAATTCTTCAATTTTGTCACATGACAGTGGTGTACACCACCACTAAACCAGTCACTATATAAAAACAAATATGTAGGTACATTATTTTTTGCTGGGCAATCGATTGAGACTATTTATTTTAAAATCGGAGAGGGGTCGTCCAAAAATTTGCCAATTTTGATCGTTTTCATATGGAATTGCTCAATAACATTTTTTATTTTATTTATTTTTTTCAAAAAATATTTTAGGCAAAGTTAAAAAAAAATCAAAGGCTTAAAAACATACTTGGAAATTAGACATTAGAAATGATATCCCTAAATTATAATAATTTATTATTTATTTTAATTAATTCAAACAATGGTAATGAAATTCATTTAATTACATTTATTATCAATCTTATGTTAATGATATCATCAATTAATTAGTACAATCAATGCATTTGTCCCATGCATGCTTAATAATAGTAAAAAATTTGCTAATTTTTGTTTTGGAAAATATATTTAGAGTAATTCTTTTTGGATTTTAGGGTGAAATTTTAATTATTTTAAGCGCTGATTTTTAGAACTAAAAAACTTGTTAGTGCTATTTTAAGTGGATGTCCTATATTTGGTGTGAAAACTTTGTTGAACCTATGCAACATTTTAAGGCAATTTATGTTTGTAGGCATAAGTTTCATACAATATCCACTTTTTTAAAATAAGTACATTTTGTTTTGCTAATTTTAGTAAATCGATTTTCAAAACTGATTTCTAAAATAAGTAACAAAAATTTGTAAATATTCTGTAAAAATTCTGTAATTTGTAAAATGTAAATAGCAAAAAAAAAAATTACTAAATAGATTTTTTTACTAAAAATTTATACAAAAATAGTAAAGTGAGATGGAAAACAGTTTACAAATTTTTCTACTACTTTTTTTCTGAGTGTATCTAAAAAATTTCAACAAAAAATACAAAATATTGGACGTCTACTTGAGACATAAAACCAACGCTAAAAAACAGGAAAAATGCATGAAAAACAACTTATAAGAAAAATAATTTCTGTGCTTGTACTTTTCAGGCTTCAACACCTACTTTATGGCTCGTGCAGACGTTAAGATAAAAATTTACCAATTTAAAATTAAAAAAAAAAAACAGTTTAGACATTTCTTTCGAAGTGTAAAATTCAATAACGTGGTTTTGTTTTTTTTTTTGATTATTTCTGCTCTACAAGATAATTAAAAAAAACTGAAAATAAAAAAATCTTGTACTTTGACCTTAATATCCGATTTACCTGGGACCAGTTTTCCCAGTTTAAACTACTAACTCCCTACGATCTTGCGATGACGAAACGAAAATACAATCATCCATAACTTAACCAGGGCCGTTTGAAAAAAGTTTTCACAATTTTTGATTTTGATCGCTTGAAACTCCATGATACACCCTAGATAACTCAGAAGTGCATATTAGAGAAATGTTTGCCATCCAATTCTGCATGCAAAAAAGCCTTAAGACCAAAACTGATTAAAGAGTTTAGTCTTAACACAAAAGAGATTTAAGTATAATACAAAACATGAAAAACTAATTCAAAAACATATTTTAAAAATTGCATTCCTAAGCACAAATATAGATAAAAAATTAAAAATAACTAACAAAAAAATTAGGGTCAAAAACGGGTGCTTTTTTAGATTGTCAAATAAGATCCATTAGCATTTTTTCAAAAGACAGGATATGAAAAATTTCTATAAGAATAATATGATTCCATAAACGTATAACAACTCTTATCACAAATGATTTTTGCATAACTGTAGTACTAAGCCTAGGATTTTTAAGAGAATAAGTACGTGTCGAATTTCCAAATGCAAATTTTCTAGCAAGATAAGTAGGAGTATCAAATTTAAGTGTTTTGTAAAATAGAGCGAGGATCTCATTAAAACTATACTCTAAAAATTCAAAAGCATATTCATTTACATGCTCCCTAGGGCGTGCCGTAAACGTTATACATACCCAACAATTCCATTAAAACATTTGTTTAATTTAATAAATTTAGTGGCATTTGTTCCGGACAATATTTCCAAGCCATACAAAATTATTGGTAAACTATAACATGAAGAATGAATCCTCTTTAATGTGGAAACTATTTTTGAATTAAGAAAATTAATTTGGCATAGAAACGAAAATTTGGTGTCAAGATAAATCCCCAATACCTTAAAATGGGAAACAAAATCAACAATTTCACCATTTATAAAAATTGTGACTAAATCTAGTCTCCTAAATCTAAACAGCATCGCCTTTGAAATGTTAAAAAAAAATAAATTAAATATTACTTACACACTATTGCTCTATATCCTGCAAAGGGTTATTAGTTTTAACAACCAAGTCATGAGGTGTACCCGAAATAGCAATCAGTTGCATTAATACGATTATATTGATTTTTTCGTAAACCACTAGCTTAAAAATTGAAGCGTTAAAAAAACTGTGGTACTTTTAGTAAATTTTAAGGTCTTAAAGTCGAGGCGGCCTGGTCTGTGTTTATCCGATAGTTCCAATTACTTGTATAATTTTTAATGCCCAGTCTATCGGAAATTGCGCGAGGAGCGAAAAAATAATACTTGAAATTTTAAGTGTGTGAAGATAAATACGAAAGTTATCGAAAGTTAAATTCGATAACTTTGACGCTAAGTGTGAAGTTAAATACGAAAAAAAAAATGCGGAAAACATTAAAATTAACGCTAATTGAAAAATAAAATTTAAAAAACACCGGGAAAGGACAAAAGTGACGCTAAGTGTGAAGTTAAAATCGAAAAAAATTAAAAATTAAAAAATACGGAAAAAACGAAATCGTTACGCTAAAATTAAGGTTTTTGGCCACTGTGGCCAAACTGGACGAGGTACACATATGAGTGATACCTCAAATTAAAGGTCTGACCGTGCCCTATTTAAATGTAAAAGCGGTTTTTCTGAATTGATTTTCAGAAAATTTTTAAAATTTGTTTAATTTCACTCTTATTACCGATTGTTGGGTACGAAATACCTCTGAAGGATTTTGGCCACTGTGGCCAAACTGGAGGAGGTACACATATGAGTGATACCTCAAATTAAAGGTCTGACCGTGCCCTATTTAAATGTAAAAGCGGTTTCGCTGAATTGATTTTCAGAAAATTTTTAAAATTTTTTTAATTTCACTCTTATTACTGATTGATGGATACGAAATTCCTCTTAAGGATTTTGGCCACTGTGGCCAAATTGGACTAGGTACACATATGAGTGATACCTCAAATTAAAGGTCTGACCGTGCCCTATTTAAATGTAAAAGCGGTTTTTCTGAATTGATTTTCAGAACATTTTTAAAATTTTTTTAATTTCACTCTTATTACCGATTGTTGGGTACGAAATACCTCTGAAGGATTTTGGCCACTGTGGCCAAACTGGAGGAGGTACACATATGAGTGATACCTCAAATTAAAGGTCTGACCGTGCCCTATTTAAATGTAAAAGCGGTTTTGCTGAATTGATTTTCAGAAAATTTTTAAAATTTTTTTAATTTCACTCTTATTACTGATTGTTGGGTTAGAAATTCCTCTTAAGGATTTTGGCCACTGTGGCCAAACTGGAGGAGGTACACATATGAGTGATACCTCAAATTAAAGGTCTGACCGTGCCCTATTTAAATGTAAAAGCGGTTTTTCTGAATTGATTTTCAGAAAATCACTCATATGTGTACCTCCTCCAGTTTGGCCACAGTGGCCAAAATCCTTCAGAGGTATTTCGTACCCAACAATCGGTAATAAGAGTGAAATTAAACAAATTTTAAACATTTTCTGAAAATCAATTCAGAAAAACCGCTTTTACATTTAAATAGGGCACGGTCAGACCTTTAATTTGAGGTATCACTCATATGTGTACCTAGTCCAATTTGGCCACAGTGGCCAAAATCATTCAGAGGTATTTCGTACCCAACAATCGGTAATAAGAGTGAAATTAAACAAATTTTAAAAATTTTCTGAAAATCAATTCAGAAAAACCGCTTTTACATTTAAATAGGGCACGGTCAGACCTTTAATTTGAGGTATCACTCATATGTGTACCTCCTCCAGTTTGGCCACAGTGGCCAAAATCCTTCAGAGGTATTTCGTACCCAACAATCGGTAATAAGAGTGAAATTAAACAAATTTTAAAAATTTTCTGAAAATCAATTCAGAAAAACCGCTTTTACATTTAAATAGGGCACGGTCAGACCTTTAATTTGAGGTATCACTCATATGTGTACCTAGTCCAATTTGGCCACAGTGGCCAAAATCCTTAAGAGGAATTTCTAACCCAACAATCAGTAATAAGAGTGAAATTAAAAAAATTTTAAAAATTTTCTGAAAATCAATTCAGCAAAACCGCTTGTACATTTTAATAGGGCACGGTCAGACCTTTAATTTGAGGTATCACTCATATGTGTACCTAGTCCAATTTGGCCACAGTGGCCAAAATCCTTAAGAGGAATTTCTAACCCAACAATCAGTAATAAGAGTGAAATTAAAAAAATTTTAAAAATTTTCTGAAAATCAATTCAGCAAAACCGCTTTTACATTTAAATAGGGTACGGTTAGACCTTTAATTTGAGGTATCACTCATATGTGTACCTAGTCCAATTTGGCCACAGTGGCCAAAATCCTTAAGAGGAATTTCTAACCCATTAAACAAATTTTAAAAATTTTCTGAAAATCAATTCAGAAAAACCGCTTTTACATTTAAATAGGGCACGGTCAGACCTTTAATTTGAGGTATCACTCATATGTGTACCTAGTCCAATTTGGCCACAGTGGCCAAAATCCTTAAGAGGAATTTCTAACCCAACAATCAGTAATAAGAGTGAAATTAAAAAAATTTTAAAAATTTTCTGAAAATCAATTCAGCAAAACCGCTTTTACATTTTAATAGGGCACGGTCAGACCTTTAATTTGAGGTATCACTCATATGTGTACCTAGTCCAATTTGGCCACAGTGGCCAAAATCCTTAAGAGGAATTTCTAACCCATTAAACAAATTTTAAAAATTTTCTGAAAATCAATTCAGAAAAACCGCTTTTACATTTAAATAGGGCACGGTCAGACCTTTAATTTGAGGTATCACTCATATGTGTACCTAGTCCAATTTGGCCACAGTGGCCAAAATCCTTAAGAGGAATTTCTAACCCAACAATCAGTAATAAGAGTGAAATTAAAAAAATTTTAAAAATTTTCTGAAAATCAATTCAGCAAAACCGCTTTTACATTTTAATAGGGCACGGTCAGACCTTTAATTTGAGGTATCACTCATATGTGTACCTAGTCCAATTTGGCCACAGTGGCCAAAATCCTTAAGAGGAATTTCTAACCCATTAAACAAATTTTAAAAATTTTCTGAAAATCAATTCAGAAAAACCGCTTTTACATTTAAATAGGGCACGGTCAGACCTTTAATTTGAGGTATCACTCATATGTGTACCTCCTCCAGTTTGGCCACAGTGGCCAAAATCATTCAGAGGTATTTCGTACCCAACAATCGGTAATAAGAGTGAAATTAAAAAAATTTTAAAAATTTTCTGAAAATCACTTCAGAAAAACCGCTTTTACATTTAAATAGGGCACGGTCAGACCTTTAATTTGAGGTATCACTCATATGTGTACCTAGTCCAGTTTGGCCACAGTGGCCAAAATCCTTAAGAGGAATTTCTAACCCAACAATCAGTAATAAGAGTGAAATTAAAAAAATTTTAAAAATTTTCTGAAAATCAATTCAGCAAAACCGCTTTTACATTTAAATAGGGCACGGTCAGACCTTTAATTTGAGGTATCACTCATATGTGTACCTAGTCCAATTTGGCCACAGTGGCCAAAATCCTTAAGAGGAATTTCTAACCCAACAATCAGTAATAAGAGTGAAATTAAAAAAATTTTAAAAATTTTCTGAAAATCAATTCAGCAAAACCGCTTTTACATTTAAATAGGGCACGGTCAGACCTTTAATTTGAGGTATCACTCATATGTGTACCTCCTCCAGTTTGGCCACAGTGGCCAAAATCCTTCAGAGGTATTTCGTACCCAACAATCGGTAATAAGAGTGAAATTAAACAAATTTTAAAAATTTTCTGAAAATCAATTCAGAAAAACCGCTTTTACATTTAAATAGGGCACGGTCAGACCTTTAATTTGAGGTATCACTCATATGTGTACCTCGTCCAGTTTGGCCACAGTGGCCAAAAACCTTAATTTTAGCGTAACGATTTCTTTTTTTCCGTATTTTTTAATTTTTAATTTTTTTCGATTTTAACTTCACACTTAGCGTCACTTTTGTCCTTTCCCGGTGTTTTTTAAACTTTATTTTTCAATTAGCGTTAATTTTAATGTTTTCCGCATTTTTTTTTTCGTATTTAACTTCACACTTAGCGTCGAAGTTATCGAATTTAACTTTCGATAACTTTCGTATTTATCTTCACACACTTGAAATTTTTTGATTTTTTTAATTGCTTTAGTGCAGCGGTTCCCACTAACTTTTACTTCACGCATCCCTTGAAACATTTTTACTGGTTGACGGACCCCCAAAATAAAAACATTTAAATCCAAAGATTTTAATAAAAAATAGTAGTAGTAAAAAATACGAAAAATCTAAAAACGTTTTTATTATTGTAGAATTTAAAAGATTTACCAAATAAAATTTTTGGAAAAATCTTTCAATTAAATTACCCTAGAAAAACTTAAAAACTCTAGAATTTTGAGGGGTCTTCTATAAAAAAGCTTCTAAGTACCTGCGATTTTTTAATAGGCAAAATTGATTCTTAAACAAACTGATGATTTTTTTTTTTAAGCTGAGAAAGTTTTCTATAGGAAAAAAAATGTGTATTTAATTAAACAAAAAAATTGAAGGAGTCTAAAAAGTTCTGAGAATTGAAATACCCCAACTTTTTATTAGAGTTTCTTTTTAAGCTACACATAGTTCTAATTTTCTTCAAAAGTTTTAAAAATCGCGCTATATTCATTATTTTTTGGAGTTTTTTAAATTAAAGCAACTGACTTTGGAAGATTATTTTTTATTACCTTCTTATTTTCAAAGAATTTTTTTCGAACTCTTCTCGGACCCCTTTGAATGCAGCTGCCGACCCCCCATTTGGGAACCGTTGCTCTAGTGTGTATGTATGCCGGTTTATGAATTGTTTACCTTAATGTGTCCACCATAGCGCATGATTATTTTTGTTTAGCCCATGAATTATTTGTCACTCATACGCCAGGGAATTCACTTGTTTACATTTAAAATTACGATAAGTTTACACTCAAAATCCATTAAACTAATTTGCAGCAATTTGAAAATAGTATGCACTAATAATAACTATGCATAAGAGGTTACAGGTTATAGACGATAAAAATGTACAATTTATGTTATATACAGTTAAATAAACAAAAATAGCAATGATCAATAAAAACTTAAGTATTAGAAAAAATAACCCTTTACTGCACAAAATTAATAAGTTCGGTATTTGTTATGTCAGATGTTCTCTTTTCAGTTCAAGATCACAAAAGTTTCTTTTTATTCCAAATGAATAGAAATATAACAATTTTATATAATTATGAGGAATACACAGAAAAAGTTAGTAGACACCAGCCGAATGTAGTACATTCTTTGAGTCTCTTAGTGTTAATTGTAAATATTTATATCTTACTGGCCGGCAGAGCAATATTAAACTAATATAATTCTTACAGGTTGGTTGAAAAGTTCCTGCGTTCATCAAGAGATGGCAGTGCTAGCTCCAAACTTTTTTTTTCAAGTTGGTATAACTGCCCTGAGAACACATGCAAAGTTGCAAGTCATTCTGTCAATTCTTTCTTTGTTTACAAGCCATTTGAAGTTGACGTGTCATTGATTTTTTTTTAATATGGAAAAAATTGAATATCGTGCAGTCATTAGATTCTTTGTTTTGAAGGGTTTTTGTAAACAATTGTTAGAAGTGTATAAGGAGTCCTAACCTTCAAAACGCACCGTCGATTTTCGGGCTGGTGAATTTAAACGTGATCGTACCTGCCTTGAAGACGATCCACGCGAAGGACGACCAAAAACTGCAAACACAGCAGGTACATAATATGGTTAGTGAAGATCCAAGTTTGACTAAGCCTGAAATTGCTAATGCCATAGGCATGATCCTAAATTGAAACAAGAACGTTTACAGTGGACTGAAGCTGGTTGTTCAGCTCCAAAGCAGGTTAAGTCACAACGATCAGCAAAGAAGGATATGGCATCAGTTTTTTGGGATGCAAAAGGAATTTTGTTGATTGATTATCTTCAGAAAAGTAAAACAATCAACTCTGAATATTATTGCAGCCTTTTGGATCAGCTGGATGAAAAAATTCGTGAGAAAAGACCTGGTTTAAAGAAGAAAAAAAATCATTTTTCATCAAGACAATGCACCTGCTCACAAAAGTGTTTTGAAGATGGCTTAATTCAAAAGATTTAAGTACGAATTGCTTGAACATCCACCGTATTTACCAGATTTGGCTCCCAGTGACTACTATCTCTTCAGAAATCTCAAACAATTCCTTCGTGGAAAGCATTTTTCGTCGAATGAAGAGGCCATAGCAGCCGTAGACGGTTATTTTGCAGAGCTTCCGGAAAACCATTATAAGGATGGGATAAAATTATTGGAAGATCATTGGAACAAGTGTATTGAGCTTTTAGGAGATTATATTAAATAAAAAATATATTTCGTAACAAAAACAGTATTCTTTCATTTCGAGCGCAGGAACTTTTCAACCAGCCTATATGCATATTGAAAGAGGAATAATATATTTAAGGAAATCACATTTGAAGTGACATCGTGCTATCGTGTATAAGCATTTTGTTTAAAATTTCGCTTTTGTGTGCTGTAGACACTGTGTACAACATAATCGCATTTAACTGTTACAAGGATGAGCAGAATTAGATGTAATTAGTTTGGCTCCTGTGTAACATGCAACCAAATTAAATACCCAAAATAAAAAATAATAAACTTCAGCTACATATTAGACTGCCCAATTCACAGTTTTATTTATTTATTTATTTGGAATTCTATACACAAGACTAATGTCTCTTATTACAGTATATAAATATAAAAAATAAATGTATAAAAATAATATTATCTAAATCTACAAGATCAATCATACTTTATAAGTTTGCCATAATATAATTTATGAAAACAAAATATTTAAAAAAATGTTTTATTCAACCTGTAGAGATTTTTAGTGTTTTATTATTGATTAATTTATATAGAATCATTAAATTAATAATATTTAAATATTTAAATTGAGAAAAAAATAACAATGTTCTTTTTGAAATTTTGTGTGTTATTTAAAATTTGCGTATTGTATGGGATTGAATTCCAAAGACGGCTAGCATTAATGAAAAATTGCCATTTGAAATCAAGCAACGACGTTTGAGTGGAATAATCCTTTTACCTCTATTGGAATTGGAAAAAATTAAATTAAAAAATATGGATGTTCGGGCTCCTTGTTGCAAACCACTTTATCACAAAAATATTAAGGCTCTTGTTTTGAGTAAATAATCAAACTGCAAACCATAGAGTTTAGTTGTTGTAATTGGTGAAATGGTGCCATATCTATTTTTCCGTATCATAAAGCATACAATTTTTAAATATAGAGTTAAGTTTATTCCTACTGACATCATCACATTTAGAAACATGTCTTCTTTACAATCTAATAAAAAAATCACAACGATCTCAAAAAATAAGTGTTTTTATTTTAAAATGAAATAATGCATTCTTACTGAGACACCTTATATTTGCAAGAAATTTCCAATTCAGAATCTTAGAATTTTTAAAAGTGAGTGAAGTGAAATACTCAGAACCTGGATCAATAATTAAACAGCGGTTATATAACTATTTGTTTGTATTTTGTCCTAGAATCACTTCAGGAACAAGTTTTTGTTAGTTATGTCTCACATTTAAGTTTAGTGAAAATGGGTTTTGGTTGCATGGAATTAGTTTTAGTGATTATGTAGAACTAAAGTGTTAGGGACCGGATTGTAATGTTAAGAAATGCCAAACATTCCTACAGAATTATCATGTCAATTATATTTTATATAACATCGAGCTAAAACAAATGCAACCTTTTTTTGAAGGACATGAAAATATAATTCACATTAATTAGAATTTGCTAAAGTACATATCTGTGGCTTGGAATTACTATATGGAGTGAAAATTCCGAGGCCTAACAATGAAAAAAACAGTTTTTTGGATTTGAAATCAATTTTATTCTGCCTGCTAGGTGATATGAACAGATCTCGTACCAGATGACCATATTTGCTCTTATCTGGCCACAAAAATCAACCTATTTTCCTGATTCCTTTGGATATGAACAGATTTGGTGCTAGATCACTTAAATCGGAGACGTGTTTTTTTAAATTTTCGCGAATAAATAACGTTTTTCATTTTTGCAATAATTCTGAAAAACCGCTTATATTCGAAGCAATTATCTAAAAGTAGAAGATCTAAGCTTTCATATGAGATACAACTTGTAAAAACAATTCCTTAAAAAGTTAGATTAGTTTAAACATGATGTATTTATCAACTTTTAACCGCTAAATGTACCCAACTTTTATTATCGATACTTCTTAAATTTTAAAAAACCAAAAGAGCATAGATATCACAGGAACGTGGAATATCAATTTCAATTTTTTTTTTTTTAATTTGCAATAATATTTTATAAATTTAAAATGTGACTAGAATAAAAATGCTGTTTTTAAATAAATACTCTAATTAAAATTACTTATTAATTACAAATTTATCATTGATTAGTCAGTAAATCTTAATAAACTTAAGGCATATGAGCATATTTATTAAGTAATTGATATGTTGAATTCGACGCGTAGAAATGCTGAGGAGGAATTTATTTTTATTTTCATGGAGACTATTGAAATCGTAAGCTGTATGGTATAGAGTCAGAGTTGCCAAGACGGGTAGGAAAACAAAAATAGATGATCCAACGGATTATTAAACATCAGTCTTATTTATTTCATATTTAGATAAAATAATCTCAAGTATGACAAATATATTTTCCGGTCATAATAATGTGGTAAAGCATTTATACAATAGTGTACAAATCCGAGTCATTCACTTTTCGTCAAAAGAATTTTGTAGCCTCATATATTTTTATTAAAATGATCAAAAAATCAAGAGGTACTTAGGAAATTCAATGGGCGAAGTAAGACTTTCTGCATTGGCTCTAATGTCTGTATGTCGTGAAGTGGTAGACCCAGACAAACTTGTTGAGTTTTGTGTCGAAAAATCGTCATTCAATGTTCAATATTAAATGTATACAATAGATCTGAGTCAATATGATAAATAGTTTTAAATGAATTTAAAAGCTGTATCAAATAGGTTGAAAAATTTAGATTTTGAAATTACCAGCTTTTAAAAAAAAATTATTGGAAATATATGTATTATAATTGTGGGCACGCCACTGCTTGTAGGGCTTTACTAGCAGATTACAATCGGTTTATAAATAGGAAATTGGCAAGCTTACAAAATTTTCGCATGTCCGCGGTGCCCTATACCGATGGGTCTCCATAAAAACTTACGCTTGAAATTATGTTTTCTATCGGTTTATAAAGTTTAATAGCCATCCGGCCAGCCGATAAGAAATGGCAGATTTATTTCCAAAATATTTATACTTTGCACTTTTAAATGTGATTTTTACCTACGTGACATATGATCATTTAGAAAATATCAATTGAATCTTACTCATACTCTACGTTTCACAGATATGACCGATGAAATTTAATAAAATTTCATGAAAAGTAAACCTATAATTTCGCTGTCACTGCTATTGTTTTGCTCTTAACTATATATAATTTTTGTTTCCAATTTACTAATTCAAATAAAAAAAAAAAAACAATAAATATAACTAAGTACATTATAATCTGTCAACAGAATAGTAAAATGTAAATATTTACAAATTAAGAATTAACAATAAATTGTCAATTTAAAATTATTGACAATTTTAAATAAATTTACAAGTTTGAAAAAAATGGCAATAAAAATTTATTTTGTTTTTACAGATAATAAACTTGTTTTGAAAATGACAAAAAAAATTTAATAAATTTCCAAAGCATTTCTTTTGTTTAAAACAAAAATGACAACTTTATACAGTGAACAATAATAAAACTTGTAATTTTTTGTTGAAAACTCATAAATTGTATTTTCTAAAAACTTTTATAACAACTAAAAAAGTTTCTTTTTAAAATAACCCAGCAAATTATTGTAGAATAGGTTACCTTTTAATCTATTCTAGGAAAGGTTCCTGTACCACCCGTTCCATGGAACAGGTTCTAGAACTGATTCCCGGGATTAAAAATGAAGGGTTTCACTCTCTCAGAACCAGTTCTATAACTGGTTCTGGAACCGGTTCTAAAGTAACCTGTTCTTGCTAATATGAACTCCATATAAAAAGAACCAGTTGCAGAACATAAATTATCACATATGCTAATGCAATATAAGAACCTGTTCTTTGGATTTTACGTTTTTACTGGGAATAATCACAAAAAAAAAACTACATGGTTTAATACACGTTGTTTAAATGATTTAAATTAAAAGTTGAATAGATTTTAAATACATAAAAGTAGTAGTAAATATTTAAATATTTTGTATTGCTATTATTATTTAAATATACTTTGTTCGTATAAACATATCTGAGGAGTTTTGACAAAAACACTTATTTCAAAAACATAAATTTTTCCAAAGGTCTAATAACGTTACAATATATTACTTTATTTTTAGTTTAACTTGTTTCATAACAAAAAATTGTGAGGGTAAATCGCCTATTTTTATTGTACAAATGAAATAAGTTCTTTTGTAAAATAGAAATTTATAAAATTTTAAAACAAGTTGATTTTAAAGGTTTTCGTATCTTTTTATTCGGTGTAGAAATGTGAGGATCAGACAGAAATATTTAAAAGGTGTTTTTTTTTTGCCACAAAACCCTTGGAAAATTTTTTAAAAATGACTTAAGTTCTTTTGTCAAAAGTCCACAGATATACATTTCATTTTAATTTGTTTTTTGTGCACTACATATCATGTCAGAGCACATTTATATATATTTTATATACATTTTCAGAGAAAAAAATCTCCGTTATGTGTGTTTAATAAAACGGAAATAGATTGCAATAATGTATTTTATGTATCATAAAGACTATGTTTGAAAAGTATTAAGACTTTTACATTAAAATGACAATAACAAGAAATTTGTTGCAACTTTTTGCTATAATCAGTTTTTCTTAAGTTATAATAACCCAGCTAAATAAGAGCTGAGGAAGAAGTAGTAAAAACATTACATCTCCTGCACTCGAAGTTGTGTAAACTTAGATGAATCATTAATGATTTTAACATTGGCGCGTCATTGGCAGGAAGTGGTTTTTTATAGCTACTCGGTGCTATAAAAATTCGATGAGCAGATGGGCTTTTTTATTAGTTTACAGCATGGTTGGCATTCAATACCTTTTTATAATAACTGTAGTTGGTTGCCACAGCCACATAAAGAGCGATATTAAAATTTTAAAATTGCGATTTGATTGAAGGCATGTGTCTTTTTGTATAACCGGATTTATTGCGCTATTTTACCGGTTTAATTTTAAAATATCTTAAACTACCGCTAAACTACCGAAACACCGATCTAAAAATGTATTTTACGGATATAACAAAATTCAACAGGTAATATTATAAAATAAGCCCTTATATTAGATGAAACATTCCACTACTGGAAGAGCGTGGTAGACAACTACCGTTATAATCAAAAGGTACTGCTTGCCAACCATAAGGACTTGTCTCTTTATATAAATAAGTGTTAAGATGCTATGAACGTTCAATGTTTAAACGCTCTTTTCCATGGTACCCAGCAAAAAAAAAAAAAAAATGGTAGTCATTCTGTGACTATAACTCCTTTCATTGCTTCCTAATAGCGATTTTCTACTGAGCTACATCTTACATCTTTCATCAATTTGCAAAGATGTTAACATCTTCCCATAAGAATTATACAGGCTAAAAATTCTACATCTACAAAAGATGATCCTTTCTCATTTTGTTTCATCTTACATCTTTCATTATTTTAAGTGTCATCACTAAAAAAATTACAAAAAAATCGATTTTCTTTGTGCCATCACTAGCAAACTCACATTGCAGAAAATAAAAAAAAAATATTCAAGAAAGGAAAATGAGCGGCAGATGTAAGAATTTCATACTTATGTATGCTACCAAAAATTCTTCTTCATCATCATCTTCTTCCAGAATGGCCTTTAATATTTCAATGAACTGCATTGAAATTCGGGTTTGTTTTGCAAAGCAACAACTACTCCAATGATTGATGCTTTTTCTAAATGCAATTTTTTATTTTTAACAAAAATTATGATTCTTTTTCTTTTATTTTTTGACAGTTGAATAAATATCAGATGAAAGATGAAAGATGTTGCCAATGTAAACACTTCTTTCACATTTTCAACATCTTCCATGCGTTTCACAAAGATGTTGTTCAGTGTAAAAAGCCTCTAAACTTCAGTTGACATTCTTTTATGATTTTTTGGTGTTATTCTAAGGCACTTCCAAAAAAATTCATGTGTTCATATTTCAAATGCAGTGATCTGGATATAAGTCCGATGCATATCTGAACATATTACTCTTCATCACTTCTAAAGCATAAGTTATGGTATATCGTATATTTTTTTTAATCTAAAGCATTTATTCAAATTGAGAAAATAGTTCTGATGAACTTTTTTAATTTTTTTATTCAATCATTTTTTATATTTTAGTTTAAAATTTCATGAGGGTTAGAATTTATGCAGTTTTGCAATTTTTATAAAAGTTTTGAAAAATCAAGAAAAACAGTTTTTTTTTGACTTTTTATTGAAACTATCTGGCCTGTCGTTTGCATTTTTTCAGCCTTAAGGGCTAACTATAATATACTTCTGCTAACTTAAGCTACTGTCACAAATTAACGAAAAGTCTGTCAAATGCTTAATCAACTTATTGACGACTTTTGGGTGGCTACAATGTACTTTTTAAACTTAAATACTTACTACACTTAGTTGCAAATATTTTTACTTTTGCAAAAACTTTTTTCTTCTATATTTCCTAAATATATGTATTTTTTTGAAAAATATTATTTTATATGTACAAATTATAAATATTTTATAATTAACGTATAAATCTATATTTATTTTAAATAATTTAAAGAAACGATTTAAAACATAAATAAAAAGTACTAAAAAATGCAACAGTGCCTGCATCTCAATCCAAAAACCATCCCTTTTGTCATACATGCGTTTGTTTTTTATAATTCTTAATTAAATTTTCTTTAAAATTATTTTCCGCGTACATTGCAACTTGTTTTTTTTTTCATAAAGAGCTTTTCTAAAAACAGCTGATTCCTTAAGTAAAGTGCGGTCTGTTTCGCTGTTTTCTTAAGCAAATGTCACCTGACGAAACTTAACGAAAAGTTTGTTAAGTACAATATAGTTATACACATTTAATTACACGTATTCGCACATTTGCTTAAGCTAGCAAAAGTATAATACACATAGTTAGCTCTTTAAATATTTATGACGACGCAATCTGTGCATTTTTTGCATTATGTTTATTATTTAACACTACACCATTTCCAGTTTTAATTCATAATTTATCAAAATAATTTTAAAATTGTGTAAAAATTATTTCAAATTGCCAAAAAATGTTTTAAAATTGTTCAAAAATATTTTAAAATTGTCTAAAAATGTTTTCAAATTGTGCAACCAGTTTTAAATTATCCAAAAATATTTTAAAATTTGTCTAAAAATTCATTAAAATTTTTGAAAAATGTTTTAAAAATGCTTTTTCATAATTATTTATTCAGAATTATTTATTTGTTTTAATAAAGTGTATTTGTATATCAATGCATAAATTTCGCTTCTTTGAATTAATTTTTCATCAAAGCTTAAATATTACAAACTACATATATGAACATTTTCCACTCATGCATCAGAATATCTAATCATTGTATTATCATTGCTTCCTTAGAGTAAAGTATGAGTAATGCTAGTAGCTACATTTGAATACTTCCATCCTATGACACGCTAATGTTAAATTTATCGATGAAACCATCAGAAAAGAAGTGATGCCTTTGCCATAGTAGTGATGCTTTTATTGCTTCTTTGGCAGCTTCATTTTTGCTGGGTTGTTAATTAATAGTTTAACAGATTATTATAGAGATTCATAAGGAATAACATCCGTTTTATTTTGCTTGGAATACATAAGAAATTTTTTAAAGTTTTTGGCTAAATGAATATAAATATTATTAATATATGCAAAATAAAACTAAAAATACAGCTATTTTTACCAATTTATTGGCAAAATTTCTGTTGTGGTTATAAATAAGTTTTGATGAAGCTTACCCCTAGATGCTGGAAATAATATTAACTTTGTGACCGTCCTAAATAATTTTGTGGTCTGGTTTGGTTTTTCTGTGATTCGGTTTCCTTAATTTTGTGGCCCAATCTTCAAACTGAAAAAGAAATTAAATATGGGACTCACTTATATTTTCAGACACAAATTATTTCTTTAGTTCATAAATTAAATCTGATATGTTTAGCAAACTAAGGGGATGCCAACTTGATGTGTTTAATTACAAATAAATTATTTTGTGTCCAAGTATTTTTCGGCACCTTTGCCTTTGGTGGGTAAATGCTCTGTTAGGATCTAAATATTACTCCCCATTTTGTACAACTTTGTTGGGAGATTTTACTCAGATTCTAGCGAGTTAACGGGTATAAAACATTGTTGCTCACCACTTTAGATAAGCAGTTTCCTTGTTTTTTTTTTAAGATATTTATTCGTTGTTTTGCCTATTGTGCTCTAAGTTACCGACAGTAATATAAAATTTTATTATAAATAAAAACTAAAATCCCTTTCAAAAATTGAATTTTCTTGTCTCTTTTTATTTTCATATTTTGCCATCACGCAAACATGGTGCTGACCCAAAACGCTAAAATTTACCTTATGAAAGCAAAACATAAAAAAGCAGTATGTTGATACTTTTGTTTTGTAATTTATCGTTAGTATTTTGGTGCATTTTAAACATTTTAACTTTTAATACCGACAAATAATTTGAAACTTTATGCGTTAACTGTTACTTATATTTTTAATTATAAAAGTAAACATGAGTAATATTCATATATTTCTGAAACTTTGGGAAAATTTGTGTAAAAATTGTCTAGAAAAACTAAAAGAAATTTGCCTGCAGCATTTTTACGTCTTTTTAAGCAAAAAATTACACTCTTTTACGTTTTTTTCCCCCAAAACAGTTGGCATCACTGGTATGTTGTAATTGTTTTCTTTTTTTCTTTATACTTTTGAGCATTGTGTATATTAACGTTTGTATGCTTAATGTGTGAATGCACAGACTCAAAAATGCAATAATATAGAAAGCAAAACTGCTACTCCTGAGGGGCCAGTAAGGATGCATATGCGGATCTCCATTTCAACCAACCAGCCAACATGTGACCATACTTACAGCATCGCCAATAAACGTATTATGTGTAAATGTTACACTCATAAAAAAACACATAATAAATCATTTTTTATTAGGTGTTACAATTTTTAGATTTTATTACTAAAAAATAATACATTTCAAACAAAATATTGTGTCTGTAGAATAAACTGTAATTTTTGTTATGTAAAAGAAAATGTTTTATTTTTGTTTTTCGACTTAGCCTTAGTATATTTTCCAATGTCCAGTAGCTACTAACTGGCACTTCAACTGACACATTTTTTGTTGTTGTTTCCCATATAACATTTGAATTTAACTGTTAAGTTAATTTTAGCAGAACGTTCACTAATCGGGCTTTTATTTATTGAAATTAAATAGTTTTTGTATTAAAAATTTGTAATATAAAATTGAATGAAATAATTACAATAGTAAAACTAAAGTTTAATTTGTAATTTTACTAAATTTAGGAAGTGTCGCTAATTGACTTTCCAGAAGTATTGCTATGGTATTGATAAGAAGTATTGCTATCCGGTAACTGTTCTTCCTGACGAAAATGATTATTGCCGCAATAAATGTTTTTCTGCTGGCGTTATGAAGGTTAATCTGCAACATATTGCTATTTCGCTGGGAAGTAAGAAAATTACAGGTGGTTAAGTCCCTTCAACAATCTGAGTAAAATTCTACAAAAGTCTGAGTTGAAAATTAAATAATTAATAAGTGTGCTTGTGAACAAATATGTTTAATAATTAATTAATTGATAGATTTTTTGGTTCGAGGTGTATTTATGAGAAAATCAGTTATACGAGGGCGGATTAATAAGTCCCTGAATTTTCGAACTTCCCTCGTAGTTACCATTAAGTACCACCTATTAAAATACTACTGTCAAATTTTGAGCAAGTTCCGTCATATACTTTGCGTTTAACAGCTGTTCAAAAGATACAACCTCGTGAATTTTTTTTAAAAATGGAAAAAGTGAATTTCGTGTGCTCATTAAACATTATTTTTGACGAAAAAAAAACCGTCAATCAAACCAAGAAAAAGCTTGATAAATACTATGGGGACTCTGCACCATCGATTTCAAAGGTAAAAAAGTGGTTTACTGACTTTCGTTTTGGTCGCACAGGTACAAATGACGCTGAACGTTCTGGACGGCCAATTGAGGTTAATACACCCGAAAATGTCGAAAAAATCCACGATATGGTGTTGGCCGATCGAAGAGTATAAGTGTGTGAGATTGTTGATGCCAAAGGCATTTCATATGGCAGTGTGGTTTTGATTTTAAATGATCAGTTGGATTTAAGAAAGCTGTCTGCAAGATGGGTGCCGCGTTTGCTCTCAATTGAACATAACCGTAGCCGCAATTCGAATGAGTTTTTGCGGTGTTTTGTAACTGTGGATGAAACATGGATCCATTACAACACTTCGGAAACCAAGCAGCAGTCTAAACGATGTGTTTTTCCGGGTGAACCGGCTGCGAAGAAGGCCAAGGTAAGTTTGTCGGCAATAAGGTGATGGCAGTTTTTTGGGATGCACGTGGGATAATCCACATCGATTACCCTCAAAAGGGAAAAACAATAAACGGCGAATATTATGCCAACTTATTAGACCGATTTAACGAGGATTTAAAAAAACGACCCCATATGGCCAAGAAAAAAGTTCTTTTTCAGAAAGATAATTCACGGGTGCACACACACGTGTGTAGTCTCAATTGGAAAATTCCATGAATTGGGCTACGAATTGGTACCTCAGTGACTATTTCCAAACCTAAAGAAATGGCTCGGTGGAAAGAGATTTAGCTCCAACGATGAAATTATTGATCAAACAAATGCCTATTTTATGGACCTCGAAAAATCCTATTTTTTGGAAGGGATACAAAAATTGGAGAAACGTTTGACTAAGTGTATTGAGCTAAAAGGAGATTATTTTGAAAAATATTTTTTTTTTTTGCAAAAAAAACTGTGTTACATTCAAAAAGTCACTTACTTATTGATCCGCCCTCGTATAGCGAGCGACAGCTGCTGTCAAAATAATAGCACCACCAAAATATAAAAACCATTTCGCAATTATGTTTTTTTTTTGCATTTTTGTTTTTGTCTGTAACTTTACAGTTCCGTTACTTATAGTATGTGTTCACACTAAGTAAATAATTTTCAGTTAAACTAAAGAGTGTATTTTCATAAATATGGAGAACAGCATAATGAGTCGTAAAAATACCTGCAAAAATAAAAGCACCAATTTTCTAAGTTCTGTGAAAAACCTACGTAATGCAGAAGTATATGTAACAATATATAACGGTTATTAGTAATTTGTGTAATAATATTCACATTAAAATTTAACAAAATTTGCTCTATATTGTAAACAATGGGTCGTGCTAAGCACTGTACTGTTGACAAACGGGATCTCATTAAAAAACTTATTTCGGAAGGAAAAACGTAATCCCAAGTAAAAGATATTATTGGCTGTTCAAATAAAATGATAAGAAACGAAAATAGAAATAAAAACGGTCACTCCAGCTTTAAAGGTCAATCGCATATTACGGCAAATCAAAAAAGCACCGTTTATGTCGGCTGTAGGAGTGAAAAACGAATTGA